>JAHREE010000161.1:184091-305183 GCA_033628505.1 Tringa tobata
GCCCCGGCCGCCCGTACCGCCCCCCACGCTCTCCCATTGGGCGCACCGCCCCTCGGCTCGCGCAGCTACGGCGCCCCCATTGGCTGCCGAGCGCGGCCCTGAGTGGCTGAGCCTGCGCGGGGAGGGAGAGAAGGGGGCAGCGCTTAAAGCAACACGCGGTAGGGCCGCGCGCCGCCCTGGGCACGTGCTGCGGGGCGCAGGCGGGCGGGCGGGAGTCGGCCCGCAGGCTCCCCCCGCTCCAACCCCGGCCCGGGAGCCTTTGGACGAGGGCGACCCCCGGCCTCCCCGGGACCAAGTAGGGCCGCGGTCGCGCCGCCAGGCGGTGAGGCGGGCGGGGGGCTCCCTCAGACGGCCTCACGCCTCTCCGCCGCAGCGCCTGGGCCTGGGCAAGGTGTCCGCGGCGCCGCGGGAAGGCTGGAAGCCGGCAGGGATGGCAGCTGCGGCTCCCTCTCCTCTGGGAGCCGGTCCCAAGGAAACGGTTGTGCGCTAGACTTAGGCCTGCCCAATTGTGTCTGGCTCCAAGTGCAGTCACTGCCCGGGAGGACGAGGGCTCGGCAGGGGTTTATCCAATCGCTCTGCCACCAGCTGAGCATTACCCGCGATGGCACCAGGGATGTGGGTAATATCCAGGCAGACTTGACCCCCTTTTCCCTTAATTGCTTTTCTCCATTAGATTAGTTGCATCTTCGTGGCAATCTTTTAAAAATGCTCGTTAGCTGCCGGCATCCTTTTAATCTGGTTTATACATGAGAGAAATGAATACGTGCGTGAAACAGGCCTTTGTTCATGCGTTTGGATTATTTAGACACAAGGCAAATACACTTCAGCACCTTGAAGACGCGAAGGAATCAATTAATCCTCTCTCTGTCTTTTAATGCAAATGCATGTTGTGCACTACTAGAACATACCCAAATTCTTTTCAGTATTGCTCTACAAGTTGCATGTTGCAATTGAATACCATTGCTATGATACAAATGGTGTGACAACAAATTACATACAGTTCTCTTTTCTTTAGCTGGGTTGTGCTTGGGTTTGTTTTTTTTTCTCTCCTTCTTTGCGATTGAAGCCTACTCCACTTAAAAAGCCCCAGCTTCCCCTTTGAACAGCTTGTGGCTGACAAATTTAACAAACCTGAAAAGCAAGACTGTGCACAGGCCCTTCCTAAGGGTGCCTGGACACTGGTCTACCTAAAGCCTTGAAGGTTAAAACTCTTGTCAGAGTCAAGAGCTTTTTGTGAGAAATGAGACTGGCAAAAGAGAACAGGATGGATGCGTTTCAGCTGATGAGGTTGTTACAAAGTTAGCTCTTGCATTCTGGATTAATTAAATTTCTTTTGAAGGACATTATGCTTGCTCACAGGTACTGTAAATACTAGTAATATGGCCTACAGGATACCCAGATGGGTCAACCAAAACTGGCTGCAAGAGGCTGTGCCCAGTCTTGAGAATTATCCTGGGCTACCCCTGAAAGTGTCTGTGTCAATGGAAGGCACCAGAAGCTTGGCAGATCACCATCAGTCCTATCGTATCCCTTTTTAA
Source organism: Tringa tobata (assembly GCA_033628505.1). Lineage (NCBI taxonomy): Eukaryota > Metazoa > Chordata > Aves > Charadriiformes > Scolopacidae > Tringa > Tringa tobata. Next base: position 185,630 of record JAHREE010000161.1, read on the forward strand.
AAGTATGCCATTTACTTAAGTCACCATATAAATTACACACATAAGGCCACTTCCCTGTCCTTTTTTTGTAGCCATCACAAGCACTGCTGGAATAATGTGGCAAAGCATCAAAATACCAGATAACTCACTTCACTAGAGAAATGTCCAGGAAACAGTGCTCTCCTCACCAGGAATGGCTGAGAGGCAGAAAATAGTATGGGCTGCATACCAACAGCACTGGAGGTGAAGGGATCTTCTCATTCCCTCCGTCACTCCATGGATATATGAAAAGGAACCGGAGCTTCACAGTGTTCCACAGGTAAATGCCCAGGAGGTAGAAAACCAGCACCCTGGCATGTCTGGAGAAATAAATGGAACCTGCCTGATGCTTTGTTGGCAGTCCAGGACAGCACATGGTTATCCTAAAGCAGGTTAACCTATACAGCATTTATTTCACTTCTTTGCTGCAATTTTCAGTCAAGAACAGAAGATTGCAATCCTCTTTGCAGTTCTTCCTGCTGTGACAGTACCCTCTTCCAGCACCACTGCAGTTGCTCACCAGGCTTTCATCCCTCAGACAGTTTATCCTCTCCAGAAATACTGTGGTTGTTTGGAAGCAGTGTGCCATAAAGATAATTTTAAGGCATAAAATATTCTGGACACATTCTAATTCCTGTTACTGTTGTGAAGAGGCCAAAAATGAAAGGTATTGATTCATATTTATTTGAATGATGCATGTTACGGAGCCAAGTCACGACTTTGAATGCAGAAGATATCTGTGACAATTATAGTGCTTCCCACATTATTGTCGCACTGCAAAAACGGCACTGCTCCAACACAGTTGTTCTGAGAATATAAAGCAAAGCATTTATGTATACTGCTCATCAGCAGTTGTATTGCTTTACATGCATTAGATGTGAAAGTTTAACATGTAAAATCATGTACTCAGACCTAATCAAACGGCATGTACTTCATACATTAATTTGTTTAAGCTGTAACAAATGTGTTACAACAGGATCTTACTCCTACACCTTATGGAAATAATGGAAACTACTAAAGCAGGATTATGAATTACTTGAAAATAGTTTTGAAACTTTTTTTTTAATTATGCAAAAAACCCCAAAACAAAACCCCAGCCCTGAGTAACTTGGATCCAGATCCCCTCAGAGTCTCTTGTAATTCACACCTCCCAAGATCTGGGTTTTGTTTCAGCTGTCAGGCTCCTTACTGCCTTTGGACTTTGCCAAACAGTGTCCAGGCAACTTTGAACAACGCATTTCATACGGTTTCATGTGGAACCTTTAGGCTGTGGTTTCTTCACATCCATGACACCTTTACTCTGGTCATAGCACCTAATGTAATGGTGTCAGCAATGATTAAAAAAAAAAAAGGAATAAAAATTGTCAGCACACAGGCTGCGAGCCTTCTACTGCTGTCACTTGAACCAGCCTTTTAGTGACCTCAGTCACTTTAGTCACTCCGAATTCACTGGAGTCACATGTGATTCCACACACACAAGATCCATCTCTGCATCTTCAGCTTGTCTCCACCTCTTATTTAAACTCATTGGCCTGCATGAGCTGAGCAGATGGGTGTGCTCACATACCGCTCTGAAGTGCCACCCCAGGAGGTGATGAGCGCTGCCACCTCCCACCAACTTGGAGGCACTCAGCACCTAACCAGAGGCCTTCCGAAATGTACTGCTTTGTAGTCATTGTTAGGAGATTAAATCTAGGTATTACAGACATCCAAGGTGTTGGCTCGCTCTTAACATATGGTGTGTAGTAAAAGCTGCAATAGAAACAAATCAATCCAAATGTTGGAAGCATCTCAAGAGTGTCCTCAAAGACAGACTGATAAAACACAAAAGAGCTGCATGAACAAATCTGCAACCTGCTGAAAATAGGGATGTAAACAAGTCAGGGAAGTGGTCAAAATAGTAACCCCAATCAAAAAGCCAGATAAACAAGGGTCAAAGAGGTTTAACTAAGTTCATAGGCCCAAATCCCACATTATGGCTATCAAAACAACTAATACTTAGGGAGTTTTGTTGTACGAAGGACTAAAAGTTTATGAGTAGAACGACTTACTGATCATAGTAATATATATATATATGAAAAGTGTACTGTTAAAAATAATAGTAATAATAGTAAACCTTATGGAAAATGACTGTGCTCCAAGTAGCTTCAAATATGTTCTTGTCTTATTCCAAAATTAAACAAATGCAAAGCAGTACATGTAAAGGAGCAATATACGGCTTGAAATTGTTTTACCTACAGTTGTTGCAAGTGATATTGAAGGGTGAAAGATTAAAGATTCTGTGAGTCTAATCTAAACATTAGATTATGCCCCAGGATATTTCACTGCATTTCTCATCTTTCCCCTGCAGAGTGAGTTTGTTTTGCTTGTTTATGTGGGTGTTCAATATCAACAGGAGAAAAAGACATTTAAAAAAAAATAGGACAAATACAATAGAATTTGCTTCACACAAAAACTGTAAGATCCTAGTCAATATTCCAGAATATCTGGGGGGGATTTGAGGAGGAAAGCAGATTGAAATAAGGTATTAAGATTAAAACAATAAAAAAACAACAGATGGGACCTTGGACATAAGTCAAACTACATGTGATAAGCAGAAGACAGCTTTAACCGAAATGTGCTCTTGCCACATTTTATGAAGTACAATCTTTAAGAAAACTTATCATATAAATAACATCCTGAGGCTTCAATGCCTCACCGGCATTAAGATAACACATTTTTGACAAACAAACCTCATTCCTCATGCAGGCTTGAGAGAGGTTTCCACTGCATGTTCACGGCACACATAATTACCTGGGAGTAGTACGAGGTTAATTTCTTTAGAAGTCGGTGCTAAGTTCACCTACGCGTGACCTATTTTTCCACACATACAGGTCAATTTTCTGAACACATGTTGAATGCCAGCAGGAATGCTGAGCAATAACCTCATTGTGAGTGTCCGGCTGCCAAAGGAGAGGGGCAACTGGGATCAAACTTGGTTCACCAACATGAGCTCTCACCAGCTGAGAGTGACTGCAACTGTTCTTGGGTTCTGCTGAGGGAAGAGAATGAGCAGCAGAAATGGCATGTTGTCCACCACATTTCTGAATCTTTGGTTTCGATAACATTGAAAGAAGTGGCCCGGTTCATTTAAACAAGACACAGCTTAATCTCCCCCAGGTATCCTGCAAGAGAGATGCTTAATGACAATTTGCACATAATTCCTCCCCACCAAGAGTAAAACTTTCCTTCCTTTAAGGAATAAGTAATTTTTCTTTAAAATTATCTTCCAAAAACTTAATATTTTTAAGGACATATTTACAGAGCTTGCAATACAACACAGAGATTTATCTGTATTTATGTTGTGTATAGAGATGTAATGTGTTTCTGTATTTTTTGTCTCAGGGTAGAAGAATGTGTACGAACTACAGAAGGAAACTCTTGATTTACAAACATTAAACACTGATGGTTCCTACAAGCCACCAGCACAATTTCTGCACTGTGAGTATAATGGAACTATATACTGTAAAATATTTATTACAATTGTTGACATTATAAATTAATTTGATAAATGACAATTTTTCAATAACATAGATTTTATGGCCATATTTTAAGACAATAAAAATCCTGAACATGTGCTGAATAGTCATATATAGCTATAGACACTCTTCATTTAAGAGAGCAGAGAAGAGAGTTCGCTGCTTCTGAGTCAGGCCTACAATCTTATTTTGCTTGTTTGTGTTTATAGCATTTGGAAAAGCTAAAGAGATTGTGAAAAGCATGTTGGCATGACTTATTCATGCACTGAGAGGCAGTGACAAAATGATTTTGCTTCTCTCTCCATATACATATACTAGCCCTGTAGTTGAACTAATTAACCTTAGCAGCCTGTGATGAAGTGGGACCATGAGATTATCTGATTTGGGAAAATAAGTACTCAGAAAGAATTGATCAAGCAGTGTTCTGATTCCTCCTTGCATTCAGCCATGGGGACCAGAGAAGCTTTTAACTAGCTTGGTTACATCTCAACCAGAGATCGGTTTGTCTTAGTTGTGCCATCCTGTCCTCACGCATTGCACCTTGCATTCAGCCTGACTTTGGCTGCAGGAGAGCAGGGAGCCATCACTAAGAGAGAGGATGTGGTCTTTGAGAAGATGAAAAAAGGAAAGTTGGGCAATGCCCCAAGCCCCACTGCTGCTAGCAGCCAAGACCTCATCCAATGAACATTGGATGTTCATTGAACCCTGAACAGCCAGGGTGTCAGGCTCACTCTGTTCAGCAGGAACACACAGATATCTCCAGCAGTCATGGCCAGCATGGTTAGGCTGGTGTTTCATAGTGGCAAGCCTGCAGGTCACCTCTTATCTATGGAGCAGAGATCAGTAAAACCTTGGACTAGGTCTACTTGGGGTCTTTCCAAAGAAGCCTCAACAGCCTGCTCAAAGCAGCAGGTTTGTGCAGTGGTTGTAGAAAGAAGGTGATGCAGACACCTGACCCTCATGTGTTGCCTTAGCTTCCCTGAACACACTTGCAGCCTACCTGGCAGCTCACAGAAACCTTTTTTCAGCAGGAGAAACTGCAGCACGACAGCCACTCTGAACTGCATGCAGGGCTATGCCTGTCTCCTCCCAGGAAAGGGACAACTCCCCAAGCATACTTGCCCCCTGGCAGCATGCTGAGGAAAAACTAAATGTGCAAGACCTCAGCTCTGCCATATGCCAGCATGGAGCCAAAGGTCTCCCAGCTGGCATCCCACCAGGGGTGGATCATGAACCAACCTGCTCTTCCACCTGTTTCCCTCCCTCCCCTAGCAGAGCTCAGTTCCTCTGCCTGCCTCCTGCGCCTCAGCCTGGGATACGGGAAGTCTTCCTAAGTCTGCAGCGTGTTGGCCGCTGCTGGCTTGCAGCAGGAGAACCTGTGTGTACCTCCTGTGGCTGGCTGCTCTGCTAGGGTTAACACAGTGCCCAAATGAAGCCTTTTTGATACTGCCGCTTGCTTCTGTTTGGTTGCAAATACCTCATGTTTCACTTACAGTCTCAGTTCGTGGCTTATGTAAGCAGATGGGAACTTCTGCCTGCCTGTGCCTTAAAAGCACATTTCTATCCCTCATGATCACAGGGTAAGCTCAAACACATGATTTACTTGCATTCTGGCTTTCCAGAAGCAGACAATAAATAAAATTAGCCTGCTTAATAGTGATTTTAAGCCAGCTGTTTTTGAGGCCCAATTCAGAATTTTTAATAGTCCTGCAAGAAAATTCTTGACATGGCAACACAAATGCAGGTTCCCAAAAATGACCTTCCGCCTCAGCAGAGATCCAGCAAGGCCTCCCTCCTGCAGGAGATTCTCTGGCCACCCATACATGCCTTGGCTGCACCAGTATAACTGGTGTGTTTAGCAGCAACACCTACCTCGTTGACGGGAGTCAGACGCACAATTTGCTACAATGGTCCGTGTCAGATCTGAACTAACCCAGAGAACTGGAGGTGCTAGAATTTACTGCTTACAACATATCTGCAGGGCTCAATTACTGCCCTGAAAAGGAAAGGGGGAGGGGGAGAAAGAAGGAGAAAGGGAGAAGGAAATTGAGAAAACAAGTATCATTTCAATATTATGGCAGACTGGTAAAATGCTAGTCTCTGCAAAAAATACAGACTAACCGTCAGTAACAAAACCAGGAAGAGAGCACAAAGTAACCTCACTTCTTATGCACGCAGTTTCATGCGCATAAAAATACCATACGAAAACCATATTTCTGGTCATTCCGATTAGGAAATCTGATAGCCCGTGGCATGAACTTCTTGCAAACAAAGGCTGCACTAAGTGATAGGGGGAAGCAGAAAAGACTGTACCATTCCTAGGAGCTACTTGCAGGCCTGTTGCAAGCTGTGACAGTAGTAAAATGAGCTATGCAACCTCTGTACCCTCTTTATCACACTATCCTTCCCTATTATCACTTGGCAGGGACAACAAAGAAATAGCGCCAAAGACAAATGCCAAGTCCTACCTTGTTGCTGATGCCTGAAACAACTATCTCTACCCTCCCCCCCATGCTTCTTCCCCTTCTGCAAATCCACCTCACGCACTTGAGATGTTGCCCACTGGCTTTTGCCCATCATCTGCCCAAACCATGCCTACTCTGTATTGGGTGTACGTCCTTAATCTCAAAAGGGGCGTGGATCGTGATAAAGGGTCTTGGGAAGCTCGTGTCCTTCCATCAGGAATTTAAATGCACCTTGATCAGGTGTTTCCAACTTTTCTCAATATTTGCATCCTTAACATTTTTCCAGTGCCCATGTGAGTCCCATCTAGAAATGCCGTTTCTCAGTCGCTGCATACAGACTTGTTTCCCTTAATCATCTTCCACAGACCACTCCCGGCAGACAGGGCTGCCCCAGAGCCTACCAGCTGTCCTCAGGCAGCCTTATCTCTTGTCTTTGTAAAAGAGGCAGGAGAGATCCCCAAAGCATGACTTCGGCTCAGATCACCATTTGTGGATTTCTCACAGATGTTCCCTGTAGTACTGATAGCTGAAGAGAGGAAGTTCCCCAACATAAAAGCAGAAGATCCAAGTGTGCCATATATATTCTAGAAATCAAATGATTTCAACTCCTCATTGGATGGAGAATGACCACCTTTCAGGCTAACATGAAAAGCTGGATTTACACAGATACAAACATTTTGGTACAGTTGAGTTTTCCTGCCTGTGGAAAATTAACCTTCTTATCCGATAGAACGTGCTTTGGGTCATGGCAGCGAGCAGATGTCTATAATCTCCTGCACGTGGAGAATTTCCATAACATCAGAATTAGCAAGAAGTAAATGGGGAAAAAAACCCTGAATGGAAACAAATGGAAGACTGACGTGGCTGCGTTCCACAAAGTACATTCTGCAGCTGCATCACTGCTCTGGAACAAAGGGGAATATAATTATTGCTGGTTTACTTTCATTTCCCATTAGCAAAGCAAAAGCCGAATAAAAGTGGTTGTTATTTCTGCAGAAGAGAGCTGGCTGAGGTGAGTATATGAGGTCATGCAGGAAAATCTACAAGGAGACTATTTCTTAAGCCCAAGTTGCTCACAGACCCGGTGAAAAATATATTGGTAAAATTCACCAGTAACATTTTGTTGTTGCAGAGCTGAGTCAAGGCTCCTCAGATGCCCTGAGGGTAAGACTCAGCCACACCTGCCGGGGCAGGGCAGGACTTGGCTGCTCTTACTGTCCTCGAGGAGTGATAATTGCTGGCAGGGGAGGGGGTTGGTGGCGCCTGCTTCTTTTGTCACAGCTGCCACCCCCAGCAATCCCAGCCTTCTTCGGTAGCAGCAGCCCCTTTATCCAGGGTGCCAGTGAAGGTGGAACGGGCATGTGGGAGCTCTTGTTATTTCTGTGTTGATCAGGTCAGCATCCCTCCCTGACTTGCTGCTGTGCTGCCACCAGCTTCTCTCCCCTACAGGGCAGGGGCCTGTTGTGCCCAGGGAAACAAGAGCTTCATGTGGTTCCCAGCACTCTTGGTGTCCCCATCCCTGGCTACAACCTCAGGGAAACTCTGACTTTCTCAGAGCTGTTCCTGGGAGGACTGCAGAGATCACAGGCTCCCACCAATGTCATTGAAATGTCTGGATACAAAGAGCTTCGTAGCCCTGTCCTTAACACCCCACAGGTGGGCAATAAGACCTGACTAGCCAGCCTCTCTTCTCTGTGAGCTGGTGCTGCTCAGCCATCTTGAGCCAACAGCAAGCCACTGCATGTATGCACAGTGCTCTCTTTCGGGGAGGGACCTTCTCCTTGTCAGTAACTGTCCTAATCTACTAATCCTTTTCTGAGCAGAAGCCCCCGAGGTAGCTGCAGATCCAGCCTGGAACACAGAGTCTACCTCCTGTTTGCAGGGGAAGCAAGACTTGTCATGGTCCCTCCCTGTAGCCAGTGGGTTCTAGGTTCATTTGTGGGGCTGAGATCTGCCATACAGGCAGGCGCTCAACCCATACACTACTTGCCTGAGTTTATTGCTTCCTCCTTATGACAGCAAGAAATGAAGCTCCTCATTCTGTCTCCCTTCTTTCTTTGCATTTTGGAGGTAGTTCTTTAGCCACAGAGGTATAAGATGTGCATCCCTTTCTTATTTGCTTGCAAAAATTGTCACTGTGGATAGAGAAAAATAACAAGAATTAAGTACGGAGGAGGGATACAAACAATGAAGCAACTGAGGTGCAGGATGGGTCCCACCAATCTATGTGTACTGGAAAGTACTGGAACCAGTGAGATCCCACAGTAGAGTGCTTGGTGCACTATGTCTGTTGCAGCACTGTACGGTTTGGGTTGTTCATGCAAGGGAACTGGTGCTAATGTGGAACCCCTTTCCAAGGCCAAGGCAAACCCAGGAACACTGGGAGTGGAACCGAAGAAAAGAGGAGTTCACCACTCCGGTGACATAGCGTTAAGTTTAGTTACAGTTTGTGTAAGACTTTGCCACAAAGCTGTGGTGTCCACTGCCTGAGTGAGCTTGTGGTGCGGTGGTAGCACAATCCAAGCCAACACGGCTGTTTGTGCTCCAGAAAGAGAACCAAGGAGAACCGAGTTCCATTCAGACACATAGGCAGAATGGCTGCCTCAGAGCTCAGCTGGCATTCAGATGGCTAGAAAGGGAAAGAAAGATAGGCTTGTTTCTTGTTTAAAGGGAAGATTTAGTATTTTCTTTCTGGTCAAGAAAGGAAGGTGACTTAGTGGAGGTGATACTCAGTTCTTGGGACCATTTTGAATTCATTTCCTTCTGTTCTCTGCATGGACAAGCATTCATGTCCTAAAACCTCAGCATCCTGATGCCTTAGAGGCAATCAGGCCATGGAACACTAACTCCCCCTCACACTTCCCAATGGTCTCACAGGAAATGAGAAAGATGAGATCAAATGAACAGCGTCTTTCAACAATGTATCTACCATTTGTATGGTGGTGATTCCAGTTAACATCTCAGCTTGAAGCTTTCCATAAGCATGACTGGAAGAAGGGAAACTAGAGGAAACGGTCTTCATTGCAAAGTAAAAAATCCCAAAGAACTCATTCAAAATGAAGTTCTTGCATCAGGAGTTGAAAAACCCCAGGAAGCAAAACAAAGGAGATGGCAGTGGAGAAAAGACCTGTCTCTTCCCAGCACCGTACCTTCAGGAGGCACAGCAAACTCCTGGGTCAGGCTGGTCAGCAGAAGAAATTTGCAGGGTCCTTCTACTGACTTAGTCAATTTCTTCTAGTTCTGTTGGACAGGACAGCAGCTCTGGGCTGGGAAAGCTCCTGCTTATAAGAATACCATGACATTGTCCCCTCATGGAGAGGGGAAAATGTGCAATAGTTTGTGCGGGAAGGACAGAGTGTTGCCATCTTAATTCTTGTCCCACCTGCAAAGGTTCTTGGTTGCTGTGTTCCTCCCACATGCCTGGTTCCCATCAATCCTGTGCTCTACCCAAGTGCAGCCCAACCAAAAGTGAAGGAGAAAAGTACTTAGTTTAATGCCCCTTTCTCCTGTTTTCTTTTTTTCTAGTTTTTTTTTCCTTTTGTTTTTTCTCTTTAAACACTTAGCAGATAGACAAAGTGTGCAAGAGGCTAGGCTACATAAGGCCTGCTGCTTTGAAATCCCTACAAAACTACATTTAGTTGCCAATACGAGCATCTTAACTGTCTGACCAGTGAGAACGGACAAAAAAAGGAAGCAGAGGCACTGCATCAATATAGCAACAGCAAACCCTAATTATTTCACACTCTTATCCGATAACAGTGCAGTGTGCAATCTGTCACATGCCTAAGGTGTCTGAAGGTCCTATTCTACCCTCAGTAACGAAGCAGTTCCTTATGCCCTTCAGCCAACAACACACACTGCAACAGCGGTTTTCCTCTCATTCCTGGGAGCACGTCTTACTACTCGTGGCCAATAATACCACGAAAAACTCACAAGAGATCATGTTTTTTGTCATTAATATGATCTTTAATAAATGGAATAATGCACCATTTTACAGCAAGCCTTTTTTGTAGACCTAAAGAATAGCCTTTTAAATGTTCTTATCCAATGTCTCTGTATCAATACAATCTCTTTATTTAAGTTTATATATAACAAAGCAATTCTTACAAGTATTCATAGAAAACTCTGTAGTGGCTTTAACAATGTCAGCTTTCATAGTGGCATCCACAGATGATTAAAAAACAAAAATTAGCTTTTTATTTCATACTCACACTGTTCCATGAAACACAACTTATACAGCATAGCAAGGGTATTGGGCAGCTTATACAAAAGAAATAACTGAAAGCAATTATTTATAAATTCATACATGATATTTCCTCAGTCATTTGAGAGAAAAACCAAAAATACCCGTTAACAAAAGGGTTCTGATGAGACTCTATATTCTAGGGTTCCTCCCCCTCTTCCCCAGAAAAGCTCGCTCAGAAAGTAATGCGCTCTTTACAGTCTTTCATAAGGAAAATGGCAGTTTCACATCTCCTTATTTCAGCTTCTACAGAAGACCAAACCCTAGAAATCAGTCTTTGCCATGTTCATTTTCCTCTTACACTGCATTTGGGGGGAAAATAATCAACAGCGATTGTAAAATATGATTCCAGCTTATATAAATGTGAATAGAGCACACTCTCCTCTAGAGACAAAAAGCAGACAAGAAACATTACATACAAACCTTTTTAAATACATTTCAACAGTGTGAAAGAGAGAGAAGAGTCCCAAATCAGGAAATTCAAAAGCAACAAATGGAAGTCAGCTGTAACTTGGACTTGCCTGTTTCTCTGTTCTTGTGACTTTTCACGAACTACAGAAACATTAACTATTTTCTTGCCTTTTGAATAAACAAGATTGAAGTGTGATACTTCATGATACAGTTCTGAAGCACAAAAAAGTGAATCAAGTGCTCTAGAAATAAACCTCACACATTTTGCTCTCTTAAAAACAAGTGAATGGGCTACAAAAATTGACTTTTGGGAGACTCTGAAACTAAGAAGTTATAAAGGCTAATTATTTCTGCTTTAGAATAGTTACCAGGCAAGATGCTATGTCCGTGTCAGATGTATGCTCCTGTAATAAACCTGCAGAAGCCTGCAGGAACTTCGAATAAAGCCTTCCTTACCATGATAGTTACTGCATCTGTTGAAGCATGACGTAGGTGCTGAAGTTAACCAACTGAATGACTTGCAAATTTACACAATTGCTGATCAACAGGCTTTTAAAAACATCTGACAATTACATTATAAACTAGTTCCTGGTTATTATGTACAAATGTAGATTAAACCACAGTGAAATAAACAGAAATGGGCATAAAAAGTAATTCACGTTAGTAACGCACCACAGCAGCCACTAAATCAGACCTGCATGAAGCCCAGGTCAACATCAAAGGGCTTTGGTGTAAATGAGGATTTATCTTGAAACCTTCCACTCCCACTGGTGCAGTTCCACTCCTTGACAACACTCACAGCCACACTGGTACTGACCCAGCCTCAACCGAGGCCAGGGTTCCACCTTAGCTTTCCCAGGGCTAATCCTCCCAGGGAATGTTTAAACCCACACTGCCAGCAGAACCCAATCCTCTTTTGCTCACAATCAATGGCAGACTCCTCTGATTAACAGCATTCGGCTCAAGCGTTAACCCATGAGATGCTGATGTCCCCAGATCGGCCTGTACCCAACAGAACTCCCACGTTGATTGGAAGGAGTGCCCTAATCTCTTATCTGCAGAAGTGGAAGTTCTGCTACCAATTTTAGTCAGTACAGAAGAAACATCAAAATGAGAAATCTGATTTGTTACTATTTCACATAAAAGTTGAACCTACTGGGGGGGTGGGGGGACCAAAAAAGGGATGTATTTCTACAGCTATTGTTTTATATGACAATCTAGAAGTCAAAAATGTAATTTGATTTAATGGACAGAAATACTATGTTTAAATGGCAACCACACATATAACTATAGCTACTACATAAAAAAAGCCTTGTAAAAACTATCATGGATAAAATATTTTGGATTATTTTTTATCTTTAAGAGGGGTACCTTAAATTACTCATCTGCATTCCCAGCTTCTTTTTTTTCGTCTCTCTTGCTCATAAATCCATTCCACTTAAACAATCAGTGACGAGTCTGTTACGGGAGATCTCACACTACTGGATGATATGTCACTGTCAGATCGCAGCTTTACTGTGATGCGCTAAAGACAACTTAAAAATGGCATATGACAAAGAACGTTATATTTGCTACCAGTGCTACCATCTGATGCTGTAACTCACAGAATTTAATCCTGGAATTTATGCAGAACACACATATGCATCTAAGTACACACATAGTTTACATAAAAATATGTATTTGGCTTCACTGCAATATGTATAGCTTTTTCACTGAAGAAAGGCTTGAGGTTGAACAAAAAATAATCAGCACATTAAAAAAAGGAGGTCAATATATTCATCTGTTAAAATGGATAGCAGGAGACCAGACAAAAAAATTCAAATAATCCAAATCTATGCAAAATACTAAATTGTCCAGTCTGTAATCCAACTTTCATACACTAAGCAGTCCTACTTCAATTTTCTTTGACAAGCTGCTCCAAATTTTCTAACTAGGCATCAGGTCATGTATATGCTACTGTGCTTGGCAATTATTTGTTTTATGACTTAAAAACAGAATACTGTTTCGGAAATTGGAACTGCCATCTTTTTTATACAAATAAAAATCACAGCATAATTAATTTCTCCTGTATTGACTGCACGTGTCATTAGGCTGGAACTTTCCATAATAAAGTTTCAATGGCAGAATGGCTATGATCATTTGAATATTTTCATGAAAGAAGATTATAATCTGAACATAGACCTAGTAATGTTATATTAGTGGTCTTTTTTTCTTTTAACATTTAAAAAAGGAATATCATTAGAGCAAAATGCACTGGACACTGAAACTATGGCATGTACAATGTATACATATATATTTTTTAAGTAACAATTCATTATTTTTAAATTTGGCCCAATAATCTATACAGAACTTCCTTATTCTCCTTTCTGAGACAGGCAGGATTAAAGACTTCTTTTAAAGAAAACTGGCAGGTGGGAAAATATGACTTTCTAAACATATGTGAAAGGTGGGTGTTTTTTCTTATTTGTCTCTTGAAAGCTGCCAGCATCCATCTTGTATTGGGTTTTGTCCCCAGTGCACTGAAAAAAAATGAAACTGTGTTGCCTTTGAAAATTAGGTAATTTTCTATGTGGAAACAAGATACAAAGGAACAGCAGTAAAAAAGCAAAACACAAACAGAGGTGTTGTTTCTGAGAACATTCTAATGATGACAATATAAATTGGTTTTCTTTTAAATTAGGAATTCCTTTACCTTTAGCTGTGCAATTGAAGTGCATCTTGGAGTTTCAAGAAAGAAATTTCTAATACTAATTGTTTACCACATGAAGCTCTAGAGCATTAAAAGCAAATTCAGGGAAAGTGTTGCAGATAATCTGACTTGTAAATATCTTTTTTAGAAGAAAATAAATCTGACTATGAGGCATGTCTGTTCAAATGGTTAGAATTCACATTCTAAAAACCATGTTACGTTGGTGAGTATCTCTATTACAGGAAACAGAAAGAGGACAATGCATTAACCTAAGCAACTCTTCTGGCTTCTACTAGTACATAATTTTCTAAAACGAGTAAGATTTTCGATTTTGGCTTATATACACAAACATCACAAATGTTTGCTCTAACATTTTACTTGAATTATACATTATAAATTACCATAGCAAATATTCTACTGCTGCCTATTTGACAGTGGCACAATTCATAGGTATTTACACTATCATTCTATTTTCATTTTGCTATATTAATCTTGTCTGCAATATACATGAGAAATTGATAGAAAATTATCAATTTTCATAAGTATTCTTTTTTTCTTTAAAAAAAAAACACACAAAGAAATAAACCACATTTGTCTCCCCTCATTATAGCACATTTATCAACTATCCACATGTCTGATCTGTAGAATTCTCTCTCTTACATGTATTTTGTTTGGTTAAGGATGATTCCCCATGGTATGAGATACAATTCAATATCATTTAATTTACAGAGAAAGTATTCTGTGGAGATTGGATTATGTGCTGTGAGCAAAAAAAGGGCATTACTAAAGTAAGCATTAAAATGAAAACTGCTCATCTAGCTGTGCAGAATTACAGTATTTTGGTACCTAAAGAGATTGTTTTTGACTGACCTTTAAAAATAAATAGCTTTTCCTCTAATTGATCTATAGGGTATTTTGTGATAAAGTACATATTTCTATCATGTTACAAATTATTTTTCTCCATGGTAGATTACAAAGCCAATACTTTCTACTAATTATAATTCTTCCCAAGGGCCTTCCAGTAAGTGACAGAAATAGATAAAGGAAGAGAATGTATTATGTTTGCTTTAAGAATATTTAAGGAAAACTTGAGAAGAACAGTTTCATCTGGTATTAAAATGATTTTGATTGCATCAAGCATGAGAAAGTTGGATTTCTTAGAAAAGACTGGCCTGAAAAGAAAGGCTAAAGACTGGTGCAAATCTCTTGGCAGAAAGAAGCAGTAGCCAGAGCAAATAACTTTTCTCTCCCCAGAGTGTTTCAAGTTAGATAAAAGTGTTCTAAATACGCTTTTCAGCCCACATTTTGAAATGCTGATGGATGATACACGCAAGGCAAAGCAAAAAGTCATTGGGAAAGAAGTGAAGAATCTTCAATATGCACAATACATTGATCATCACAGAACAACATACCATACTTCAAATGGAGACTCAAAGAAGTCCAAGAGAAGAAAACCGCAGCCAGCATTATGAACAGAATGCCAAAAATTCTGATTCAGGTCTTGAAACCCAGCTGAGCAACTGGCAGGTTTTCAACATCTGGGATGCGAGATTGCAGCAGATGGAAAGCCAGAGAGTGAATTAAAAGTAAAACCAGAGAAAGGCTGTATTTTTGAAGAGGGGAGATATAACTGTGTATTTGTACAGGCGGTTAACAGAATTATGCCTCAGAGACGAAAGGTATTACTTGAACTGGTGCTTAAAGAACATAGGGAGCTCAAAACATGTCTCATGGCTTGTATTTCTACAACTACACTTAATCAAAGTCTGGATTTATAGAATTATCTCTTGGAGAATCTAAGAAACATTAAGAAGCATTACAAGACAAAATCATAAACAAGGGAGTTTGGGAAACAGCAAGGCATATATTATGCTAGTTGTATCATCAGATATAGAAGTACAGGGTTGGCAAAGTTTACCTCAGGGGGGGAAAAATAATGTAACAGCAAGGAAACAAACGAGCTTGAAAGCATAGAGCATCTGTTTCAGTCAGCTGAAAGGAGACAGGCTGGGGGAGGCAATTGTTTGCTGCCAGTATCCTGCCATAGGAGTTTGGCAGGCTGACTGAATATATTTTCTTTCTTTGAACATCACCAGTTTTCAGATACAGTGATAAAACTTTACTCAGTACCAAAGACTGACGTGCGTTATATCTTTTTAAAATCTAAGTAGTTTTTATTGAAGTGTTTTCAATCAGAAGGAATATGTCTCAGGTGGAAAGATATTTCTTAGGCAGAAGGAGGTGCTGAGAAGAATAAGCAAATTATTTTCTCAGCAGACAGTAAAAACAATCATTCTAAAAAAAGGTATGGTCTACTTGAGTTGGTGAAAAAACAATTTATCTCAACAGATACTACATTAATGTTCACTGACATCTAAAATCAATGTGCATACGAACTGAAGGGTCTAAGGAGAGGGAAAAAATCCCCAATGCTCCCCCCCAAACACTCATAACCCTGACTTTTAAAAGCATGCAATGAATTTTAACAAGATGAATGAGAGGGTCTGGAAACTCTGAAGGGAGGACTCAGCAACAACAGTCAATTAGGATGCACCCACCTGCATAAGTAATCAATCAGGCTGATTCTACCCCAGACTGTCAGTAAGGAGGTAAATCAGGAAAGATTCGTGACTCATCACAAAACTGTTCTGTGCCAAATAAGATTCATTATTTTTCCTCTGTGTAAACAAAATACGTTTGCAACCAATCTTCACTAGAGTGTTTAAAGATGACAGTTATTAAGATTTCTGAATAAAATGTATTTTTCAATGTACATTATTAATGATCTGAATAAGGCTTTAAATAAATACAGGGGGTGAAAAAGCACACAAAAGAAAATGGAAAAAATGCCTGACTGTTTCCTTACATTTGTTCAACATTTTGTTATTCAGAACTTCACAGGCTGGCATCTACTACAGTAAAGGAAACACATTTTGATTTGGAAGGATCAAAGGAAAGGTACTGAGCTCAGATATTTTCTTTTTCTTAGCTTCTTTTTTAAAGCCCTTTCACACATTGTCACCTCAGCGCACAATGTGATATAGGCAGCTGCTTCAAGCTGGCTACGGTGTGCAAAGTTCACTGTCATGACCGGCTGACTGCTCAACTGTCAGGGAAAAATTAACAAATACAAAAAGGGGAACGTGGCAGTTTTAGAAACACACTTTTCAATAAAGCGTACTGTGAACTATAGACTATTGCACATTTCAACATGACACAAGAAAAATAGGGGGTTCAAAAGAGGATACACTTTGTAACATAGAAATATACAGACTAGCTTGTGCACAGAAATCAAAACATGGTTACAAGACACCACTGCAGTCAAACCTGTCTTATAGTCTGCTTATGATCTTAGTGACCTTAAGAAACTGGTCCAAACTGATTATCAGCAATACTTTTTTTTGTTCCTTTTTTTAAAAAAATATTTTGAGACCACATTTTTGATACACATATATATATTCCGTGGTCAAAACAGACAGACTTAACTTTAGCGATACTAAATAAAAGTGCAAAAACGTTCAAAAAATAAAACAAAATAAAAAAATATGGAAGCATAAGCTAAAAATTTTCTGCATAGCTGAAATCTATTTAAAGCGAGTCCTTGGTAGGGGTTGCTGACAGGAGGAAGAAGCAGTTTTTTTTAAAATGTCTTCTGCACGTTTGTTTCAAATAATGCAAAAAAAAGGTCATTTGTCGGCTTTTAAAGTATTTCACAGGCAGTTCACTCCTGCGTCCTTAGATACCATTGTGGTGGCAGTGCCTCCTTCCGCAAGGTAAACAGCAGTGCTGGATTTGGAGTGAACTGCCCGCTCACTGCCATTATTGTTGACCTCACAGTGCAGCGGCTCGGTGGAGATGACCCATGTTGAAGGACGCCACCGCTTCAGCGAGTAGGGAGTTTTCACGCGTTTCTTGATCTTTTCTCCTGAGCCCGACTTGCCATCCTGTGAAGAGTCACCTACTGAAGAGAAACAAACAAACAAAAAAAAAACCCAAACAAAAACAAAAACAGAGGAGAAAACAGTATTACAGAAGATAAGATTAGACTGGAGAGCCCAGGGTTGTTACTCATGCAAAACAGAAGAACAAGATCTTATCACACAAAAGAAAGCAACTATGTGGCAGCGGCACGACAAAGTTACTGCAATAATCTTTCTTCTTTGCCTCAATAAGTTTTTAACTCAAGTCAACATGTTAAGACAAAAATTAAGGCTTCCTGCTTAAAAGGAAGGCTTAAACATTCCACTGCTGAATATTCAACTACATTTCTTGAAAGATCTGTTCTGGTTTGTTTCTAAACACAAACATGCCTGGCACCCCAGATTATTTCAGCAGTGTCACAGCATCTGTCTAAACATAGTCAGAGGTTTGCAAGCACCTTTCAAAGACTACAGTGCATTCTGGAAATATATTCTCTTAAAAATGCACACAGGAAGCCTTTCCAAAAGCTCCAACAGGCCCAAAGACAAACTCTGAGGACGTACTTAATTTGACTACGTGATTACATTCTTATTATAAAAGGAGAGCCCCATTGTAACCTCTTAAATCTTTGGCCATTAAACTCTTAAGGCAGTTACTCTGAAGGAGTCTATTAAAATAGATTCCTTCTCTATCTACTCTGATTAATTTTTAATACGTACATGGCAAACTGATGAAGGATTGCTATAATTGTTGGAGCTCAGATAGCAAAGTCGAGAATGCTTGACCATCCATCAAGGCTGGGCTAATACAGTAAAATCAGTTGCTTTAAAATTAATGAAGTGTATAAGTAGCCATTATAATAAATTATTTTAATCAATGCATCTTAGAGCCAGTTACCTTTGAAAGAATGAGTAAGAGTAAGGAAAAGAAGATATAATGTACCCCTAACAGAAGACATAGGAAGCTTTTTCAACATGCTTTGCAGCTGCCAAGGTAGGTGCCTTGCAAGGAATAATAAGTTAGAAATTACTCCCTTCCTAGAGTCAGAGTAAATAGGTTATAAGGGACAGATTTATTCCATGTATGTGGAAGGAAGATAGTGACCTAACATGGGCTGGAGCTGATGGAGACAGGACTTAATCGAGAAGACTGAAATTGTGCTGACAGAAATTAAATTTATATGGGATTTAGTAAGTATGCTTTGAGGATGGACAGGAGACACTGAAGTATTTTCTTTTCAAGCAGATATAGTAGTATTAAGTAAAACAGTGTCAGGGAAACTGTTCAATTCCTGCAGGCACTTACACTGCATACTACTGCTGTCCAAACTATTTGTGGCTGATAGATCCAGCGAATTAGGCCTTTGTGCTCTTCTAGTTTGGGTCTGCCCAGGATTTCTTGCTACATTCTGGATACTGACTGTAGCTGTGTCTTGCACTGGACATGGATTACTGTTGTTGTTATTGGCGTTTGTTCGGCCATTATCCAGTGGTCGCTCCCTCCTGTCTACTAGGCGGTCCAGAACACCTTCATCATGGCCAACCTGCTGCTCCCGCCTCAACAAAGGTTCATGCTCATCAGGGCTTGAATTAATATTCAGTCGACTATCCTCTCCACTGAACTGGTTCTGAAGCATTTCCTGGGCCCTCTGTGCCACTGAGCTGGTTGTCTGGCCAGATGGCACTGCCCCATTGGCATATTGGGTTGTGCCAGCATGAGAGTTTATGCTGTGGCTTCTCCCAGCCACTCCGTTCATGGTAACTGTCACGACATGAGGTTCTGCAGCATTGATAGTGTTCATCTTCGCAACGCCTGTTTCCACTTGCTTCAAGTTTGATTTGTGTTTGCCACCAAATTTTAAACGTGGCTCCTTTGTTGAATTTTTGGTGTTTAGGGGTAGGCTAGTAGGCCTCTTCGGAAGGTTCTGTTGCTTGGGTAGAGGATAGACCTGAGCAGATGGGACATCCGGAATCAAACATGCTTGACCATTGCCAGCTTGTGTGAAGTCCTGTTGTCCTGTCACCTCCACTGCAAGTTTTATCAGCGGATAAAGCAAGCTGGAACTAGTGCTGCTGAGTGGATCTGGCCCGCTAAACTGCTTAAGTGAATGTTCCATCAGATTCTCATCAGAGCTTTCTTTCAGGTTCTTATCCACTTCCTTTGGATCCAATTTATTTGTCTCTAAGTCCTCCTCTGTTAGCTGCAGACAAACAGGGGTGGGCCCACCCGGCTGCATGACATTTGTAGTATGCAGGTTTGTTTCATCCGAATAAGGCATCTCAGATATGGTGGTCATGCCAGTGCTAGGAGTGAGGCCAGTTGTATTAGTGGTGGTAGTATTGGTGGACAAACTGGTGACACTTGTCTCAGGACTAGGGATGCGAGCTTGTGCTTGTTGCCGCTCATAGTTAATGGAGTTTCTATTCTTTTCCCCTGAAGTCAATGGTGTAGTGGACATTGAATGTTCAGAAGAAATGTTCTTCACTATGCTGTCAGTGTGGTGGATTGAATCTTCGATGTAGGAAGAGGAGGAGTAATCTGGATATGGCCTTATCTTTGATACACGCCTATGATGCGACAGATTCCTTTAAGAAAAAATAAGTTATATTAAGATCATATATGTAAAAAAACACTTGACATTATAAAGCCTCTCATTTAAAAGAGCTGAATGTCTTTTTGCTTCTTTCCATGCATAAACTAAGGACAGATACAGTACAAACAGATTCTTCAGTAACTTCCTTGAAAAACCCTGGGTAGCAGAAAATTGCTTTTACTAGGACAGCAATTTTGTCATGGATGTTACTCATACAACTGAGTTGGGTAACAGGAATTTTCTCCTATTTGTCAAATAAGCTGTTTGTGCAGTTCACTGCTAAGATACTGCTCTAACTGAAGAGAAGTGATGCTGAAGGAGGGCAACAAGAACTCAACACACCAGATGGAAAAAGTGATGCTGGAAAAAGTCACAAGGTCCTAAACCATGAAAAATCTGTTATTTTAACAATATTCTACAATTTGAACTTTTTTTTTTTAATTACAATAAACACTGCCACATGCAGCAACATTACTCCTCTCCAAATCCAGATCTCTAGTGTATACTATTAAGCACTAATGTCAGTTCTGCAAATTCTCACTCCCTCTGGATGAATACATAAGCAGAGAATGCACAGCATCTCTCTCACTGGGGTCAGAATAACAATGACTTGAACGATGGCCCAGCAGTTCTTTAACTGAAAAGCTACAGGTGTGAGACTTTGTGATTTCCTGAACTCATATTGCTTGCAAATTCACAGTTTTTAGAAGAACACTTTAAATAGTTTTAAGCATCATTTAGCAAGAGGTCTTAAAAACAATTCGTTGTCACATCATATCTTTGCAGGGCTGTTTGGACAGTTTCCCTAAGTTCAGTTGAAAAGGTCCCTCCATGAGAAGTACAATTGTTTACATAAAAGTTGCCTGAATTCTGGGAACACACAGGAGATATTAGGAACACAATCAATCAGAATCATGTCACACAGTACCCATATGTAGATTAGCTCATGTAACACACACCCAGTTCACGGGTGCAGAAACGTTAAGCCAGCGGCGTGCTCTAGCTTCCTTCCTGGAGGGAGCTGAGCACTGCATTGGATGTTCGTTGCTGACTAAAACCGAATGTTTTCTCTTCTTACCGCTCATTTTGCATGGCAGTTGACATAGGGTTGACTGTTGGACTAACTGATTTATTTCTCTCCCAAATCATCATGAGTTCTGCCATCCTCTCCTCAGCACACTGCGCTGTTAGTCGAGCTTCAGCATCTTGATCCCAACAGTCTTCAATTGTTTCTTTAAGAGACCTCACAGCCTGCCAGGAGACAAACAAACAAACCCTCTTTAATTATTTTCCCTTTGTATTGTGCTTCTAATTTACTGTTTTAAGACAGCATTCTTTATGCATTAAAATAGTCACAAGCTGGTGAGAAAGAGAAATGGAAGATACACAATTTTATTCAAAGCTAGTTTACCTTAAAAACAGCAATATGCAGGACTAATATTATCACACCTCACCACACACCAACTACGAAGGCAATTATTTAGGAAAAGCTACATTCACCATTGTCCATACAATCTTCAGCCAGCCCCCTTCTGATGTCTCCATGCTCAGTTCATTCTCCCCGCCTTAGGAAAGGTGCGTACTAACGATTGATGATATTCTGGAAATGCTGTCATTGTTATTCCCCCAATTCAGCTAATGGCCCCTGCCTTTCTTCCCTGCACTGTATGTAAAATAACACAGCCTTGCTCATTTTGTCATGCTTTTCCTCCTTTGTTCAATACTGTAACATCCAAATGCCTCATAAACATCAGTGAATTTGTCTGTGCTACGGGAGGAGAGTATCGCTGCCCTTGTTTTACAGATGGAGAAACAGAAGCAGAAACACTTTTCAGCGATCACACTGTGGGGTGAATGGTGCAGTAAGAATTACAGCTCAAGACCTCCAAAACATGCTGCCATATGGTCAGAGATCTGGAGAAGAGACAACTGAAATTACGAGGAATGAACGCTTCTGTTTCCACTGCATTCAGAGAACCAAAACCAGGCAGACATCTATTGGTCCCTGCTGCCAATCTATGGTCCATGGATAGGATATCGTTTGCCAAAACATTTCACATCTACAGCCTGGCTTTAACCGCTCCAGCACCAATGACTGCATCCTCCCAGCTGGACACTAAGGCCTTCAGTGGTCCCGCTGACTGCCTCTGTGCCAGAACTGCCTTGTTCACTTTTGCCAGTGAAAGCCAGGATGAGCTCTGTGTGCTAGCCAAGAGCTCCTCACCCACAGAGCAGGCTCCTGGCATCACTTGCAGCTGGCAAGTCACTGCTGCTTAGTGATGCAGCTACAGCTGCACAGGTGGGGATGAGCTCCCACACAAGCAAACCTTTACTCTCCCACAGTAGATGGAAGAGGGGCTAAACAACTACACCCCTCCCTTAGCTGAGAGACATGAGTCTACAAGCACTTCTGAGGGACAATGACAGGATAGTGTACTGGATCCGTTTTCCCTCCCAGAAAAAAAGGCTTGATTTGGCTGCTAGGACTTATTTATCCACAAATAAGATGCATCTAAGTCAGTGAACACCCTAATCTCCTATCTTGCCCCTCAGTAAGACTCTCCCCTACAGGCTTCACCAGAATAAATTTAACCAGTATTTGATTCAATATTGTCTCTCTTCCAGCACAACCTTTCCTTTTGATGTTTTAAGGATCATGAAAGGAGCACAGTGATGACTGTACAAACAGTTAACAAAACTGAAGTTCTAGAGCTTCACATTTACCACAGTAACATTTTTTCTATTAATTTCAGGTTTAAAGAGATCTATACTAAGACGCACTATTTAGACGTTCTAGCACTTGCCAAAAAAAGATAGAAGTGACAGGAAATCTGCATTGTTCTATTAATATCCTTCAGTCCTGACCTTTGTAGTCAAGCTTGGGCCCTACTTTGGCCTTGGCGAATGACACAAAAATGGTGCTAACATCTCAACTCAGTTTATATCTCTTGAATTATTTTATGCACATCATCTGCTCAGATTGTTAATTTATACCGTGAAAAACAATACTGCTAGTCAAGGTCTGTATCATAATGCATATGTTCAAAAAGCAAATCCATATCTTCCGAGTGCCTTAATTACATGACCTAAAAAATAAAACATTGCTTTTTATTTGTATTTCTCAAATGAAAAGGGCAAATACATTTATCTAATAGATGAATTTGTATGAAAGTGTTGCAATGCAACATGTTGGTGCAGTTTTGTCAGTATAATAGACAAAAGTCTTTTATCCCATGCCTTACATACCTATGTAACCTCATCAGGACCTGGGTCCAGGGCGAGGTTATCTGGAGCTTAGTTTTCTACAGTGTCTCCCCTAGAGGGCTCACTCAGCTGTTATCCTAGACTGGCACAGGGTGGAGTAGGTTGTTTGGTAGACTTGAGAGAATTAGAGATTATTTATTTATTCTTCTTTTCTCTTAAAGCAATGGTGTAGGCCCATCCCTACAGTTAGACTTATCATCGTTATTATTACTTTGAATTTTTGAAAAAAATTTAGCAACAACACATAGAATGTTTTAGGCAGTTTAAATATGGGGATCATTGCTAGCTCAGAGTCTAATAATGCTGGAGTCTATCAGTTTGTTAGAACATAATATTTAAAATGATCGTCTGCAAAACAAAACAAACCTTCTTGAACTGTTTAGTTATAACTGTCTTCAGAAACAGCTGTCAAGCTTGGTTCTTCCAACACTGCATTTGCCAATGTGTCTATAGTTAAAACAGTTGCTGCTTGACTTCCTATATAATTTGGATTTTTTCTTTTTTTCTCTCCCTCTCCCCCCTGGCTGGCCAAAACTGTGTAATAGAAGAACCTCTCAACTCAGTTACAACATGTTTTACAACAGTGTTAATACTGGAGGCTATGCTCCTCTCTGAAAATGGTTTCATACAGATTTACAAGTACCAGCATAGATGAGGCCTTAGGCTGCCCATTACCTGCACAGTAGCTACATATTTATCAACTTGCAAAGTCTCTGAAGATTGAAGGGCATAATTTCAGTAAGGGAATAACTAGAATTATCGTTTTAAATAAGAGTCAAATATTGAGTGCACCCTCAGCAAGTTTGTCAACGACACCAAGCTGTGTGGAGCGGTCGACACGCTGGAAGGAAGGGATGCCATCCAGAGGGACCTGGACAGGCTTGGGAGGTGGACTTGTGTGAACCTCATGAAGTTCAACCAAGCCAAGTGCAAAGTCCTGCATGTGGGTCAGGGCAATCCCAAGCACAAATCCAAGCTGAGCGGAGAATGGATTGAGAGCAGCCCTGAGGAAAAGGATGTGAGGGTGTGGGTTGATGCTGAGAAGCTCAGCATGATCTGGCAACATGTGCCCACAGCCCAGAAAGCCAACTGCATCCTGGGCTGCATCAAAAGAAGCATAGCCAGCAGGTCAAGGGACATGATTTTGCCCCTCTACTCTGCTCTGATGAGACCCCACCTGGAGTACTGGGTCCAGCTCTGGGGTGCTGAACATAAGAAGGACATGGACATGTTGGACCAAGTCAAGAGGAGGACCATGAAGATGATCAGAGGGCTGGAGCACCTCTCCTATGAGGACAGGCTGAGAGAGCTGGGGTTGTTCAGCCTGGAGAAGAGAAGGCTCCAAGGAGACCTTATAGCAGCCTTTCAGTACCTGAAGGGGGCCTACAGGAGAGATGGGGAGGGACTCTTTATCAGGGAGTGTAGTAATAGGACGGAGGGTAACAGTTTTAAACTGAAAGAGGGGAGATTTAGACTAGATCCTAGGAAGAAATTCTTTACTGTGAGGGTGGTGAGACACTGGAACAGGCTGCCCAGAGAAGCTGTGGATGCCCCATCCCTGGAAGTGTTCAAGGCCAGGCTGGATGGGGCTTTGAGCAACCTGGTCTAGTGGGAGGTGTCCCTGCCCATGGCAGGGGGGTTGGAACTCAATGATCTTTAAGGTTCCTTCCAACTCTTAACCATCCAATGATTCTGTATCATTTTCATAGTCGCAATGAAGCTATTTTACCTCAAACAAGTTACCATGTATCAGGTGGACCCCAGTAACTGTTTGCATTTCACTTTGCTTGGAATAAAAGACAAACAACCCCCCCTAAGGTAGGGGGATTCACGTTACCTCACCTTTGCTGGAGATGAAAGCAAGCACAGAGACTCTTACCAGAGTTCAGCTGACTTGCTCTAACTTGTTGGCCTGCAGCAGCAAGCAAGGCTTGAAGCCATAGCTAATACTAATTCAAATAAACAAACATTACTATGTTTATAGTCTTGAAAACAAAAATTGTAGATCAAATGAAGCCATATAAAATTTCTAATCTAGTTATAATGAAACGATTGCTGGAAGCTGTAGCCTCTGCAAATTCTGAGGACTATACAACTTCAGAAAAAGTTTATTACAGTGTTTACAGAAGAGTATACTCACATTTTTGCCAACTATTTTAAGGTGTTACTAGTTTATATGATGTCAAAAGGCAGAAAGTGCCTTCATGTTTCCACCCAGCATACAGAGAACATATGGGTACTTCATGCATAATACTACAGATACTGTCTAGCAATTAATATAACAAGTTACCTTCTGTGTATCACACTTCAGGATCTGATAATAATAATAGTATTTTTCATTAAAAGAAATATAGCTTTCACGTCAATGGCTTTTCAAAAAATGAATTCAATAATTAAGGCGTCCAGACAGAAGCAGCTCCCAATCCTTAAGTACTAACAAAAAAAATAATAATACAAAGGACGTATTCAAAAATTGCTTTTGAGAAGTGAGTACACCCTAAAGCTCGTTACACGGTTGTTTCTTTGAAAAGATTCTATCTCACCAGGCTGTTCTCCTTCCACGCTTCTGGGAATTTTGGTCTTTGCTTCTCTCTAGACACCAAGACTTGCATATCTTCAAAAGTGGGATGGTTTCCGACTTCTGTCTGGAAAGCCATCTGGTACTCTGGCACAGATTCCCCTGTTCGCAAAAGAAAGAAAAACATCACAGATTAAAAGGCAGAGCAAGGGCTTTCAGGTGATGAAAGGTAGTATCAAAGTTGCTGTCTATCGAGATGTTCTTCACTTTCCCCCAAAGTCTGACTTCACATAAAAAGCTGAATTAACTGCAAATGACTTAGGTGT
The DNA here is from genome assembly GCA_033628505.1 of Tringa tobata. Classification (NCBI taxonomy): domain Eukaryota; kingdom Metazoa; phylum Chordata; class Aves; order Charadriiformes; family Scolopacidae; genus Tringa; species Tringa tobata. The sequence goes on from JAHREE010000161.1 coordinate 211,596, forward strand.
TGTTCAGTAACCTCTCCAGGGATAGCATCTTCAAACTTTGCTGGTTGAGTGGCACATTCAGAATGTCTTACAGCCTGAGGATGACACCTAATTTCTGTGAAACTTCTGAATATATTCATGTACTTCATTTGGGAGGAAGCCCAGTGAGATTACAAGTCTCTGCACATAAAATGCAGCTGTTTGACTACAGAGAGAATGCTGCATGTCAGATTAACTTCATGTGCTGTATCTTGGGAAGAAGATGGTGGTTGTGACACAATCTCAGGTTTTAAATTTTAAGTGTCTACTTCCTCTTGTTTTATCTTACAGGTATGGAGGATTTCCCTGAATTTTCAGTGTCACTAGCATAAATAAATTATGACTGACTAAAGGCCATATTAAATCACAGCACTTTTCCATCCATTCTTTCATGAAGAAAGTCCGAAAGACATTTCAGGCACTTCCAGCAGTTCTAAGAACTGAAACTACTGCCTTTGCCATCAGCCCAACTCTCACTGTTTGTAACCTCTGGACAATAATAATAATAATGCTCAAATTCACTTACCATGAGGCCTGCAAACTGCTTAAACAGGTAATTTTAAGTCTTTCAGCATGAACCATGCTTCACACTGTACCGACATATTAAACGCAGTGTATTGACAACAATCATCTTGAACGCTAGATGGCACCGACTTAATGGCAAAAACAATAGAGAAAATTATTTCCCTTCTTTACTTTAAAAAGCTATGGCTAGGGGGTAGCTTTGGGCACTGGTACCACTTTCTACTACTTAAGGTTTTTCCAGTTCTTTTAGTTACCTGGGAAGAGGTCTGTACATCTCATAAATATCTCCCAGTAGATAAGTCCTAGTGCATACATATCTACTTGTTTCAAAGCAGATTCACAGTCCCTCAAGTTCACTGCTCCTTCAAGCACTTCTGGGGCCATATAGCGGATTGTACCAACCTGGAAAAACATAAAATCAAAGCTTCAATCAGGAAGCAATACCATATTCAATTTATTATGAACATTCATTTCTTTTAATATGTACTTTGTTTGATATTTTCTAGTTCAGGAAAATGCAGTTATCTTCTAATCAATGTCCTCAGCTTCTTATCAGGAGCCTAGCCGTAATAAACCCCTTTCCCCTACTCTGTGACTTTTTTTGTATGTACCAGAACAAAATAATTTTGTCCCTTACTCACTGTTCTTGTATGCAATACGTACAGCAGAAATGTTTTTGGTTTGTTTGTTGTTGTTTTTTTTTCCTGAAATCACTCTATTAAACACCAAGGTACTTGTCATAACAGAAGAGGATGCTTCTGAACAAGGAACTCATTCTCTATTCCTGGACTATCTGCAAGGCTCTCCCTTACATCTTCCATGGCCAAAGGTTATTAAGAGCCTTAGAAGATATCTATACATTTCCACTAGGAAATATGTTAGATTAGAGCAATCTTTCATCAGTACTTGTAAGACAGTATTTTGTCCTATTCTATATCCTCGCATTTTAAACTGGTTTCCCTGTTCTTTGTTCAGTAAGGGAGATCTAAAAAGAGGATCTGTACACTAGGTATTATTAATGTAGCACTTGCTTTCTAAGTGAACGTGATTAGCACTGCAAAACACATTCTTTGAATGAAATGTAAAGGTTTTCTGTAAAAGCAAAAAGATAACAAATATACTGAACCATTATGGACTTTCATTCTTTGTTTAAAATGGTCTCACTGTATTTCAGTAGCCTATATTCAGGTAACAGTGTATCTATGCTTATACAGAAAGAAAACAACAACAAACCCCCCACTCTCTGAATCACAGCATCATAAAAAGAAAGCTTAAGAAATCACTTTCTTCTTTCTGCCCAGAATCCATTCTAACCCACTCCTAGCAGATGTTTTCCCAATCTGTTCCTTAAATTCATAAAATGATGCAAATTCTATATAGCCTTCCTCAGCAGTCCATTCTAGATGTTCACTGCCTTCTAGAGATTAGAAAGGTTTTTCATAACTAACCTAAATTTTCCCTCCTACAACATAATTCCATTACCTCTTGTCCTACCCATAATGAATGCAAACAGTTTATTCCTTTCTCTTTGTAGCAGCTGTTTACATATTTGGAGACCTATCCCTGTCTTTACTTCCTTAAACAACCCTCATTCTTACATCTTTTCCCATAAAGTACTTTTTCATGCATTCCCTCTTATTTGGTCCACGTCTTTTTACAAGAACTTACTCTCCCAGATGTACACATTTAAAGTCCAGAAAATCGCAGATGACACACAGAGAAATGGTTGTAAGGTGTAGAATACATTGTGTCACCATTTCGGAAAAATTACAAACAAAACCCACCAAAGAATGTTTGGTCTTTGGTTAATACTTGCAGTACAAGGCTGTGGGGACCTGAATCACATCATCACAAACAACATGGATCTTGCATCTTCTCATATCTCAGACAGAAAACTTCAGTCTCGAGAGCTGCCAACCTATCACCTTTCAAAATGCTAGGTTTGTTTTCAAGTGTTGTGAGACTAAAACCTGTTTCTTCCTATCAAGGTTTCAGCCACTTCTCACCCGTATTGCAGCAATTCCTCCTTACAGGAATTGTACCACCTTGTAACATTCACCCTTTAACAAGAAAAACAACTATTTCTCAGTGTTACTTCCATACTAATTTGTCTTCCTTTATACACTGGTTTATCTTCATTTGTACTTACCTCACTAATGGCCGCATTATCTTCCTCACCTGGGCGTACCAGTCTGTTTCCAGTTAACTTCATGGAGAGTCCAAAATCGCTAATTACACATGTTCCATCATTCTTTACCAGTACATTGCGGCTGTTCAAGTCACGATGGGATATTGCAGGTTTATAATGGTCTATTTGGATACACGGAAGTGCTTGTTAGTATTTGAGCAGTTTTACCGTTTGATAAAATGAGAGAATCTCATTATGTCTACTCAGTTATTATAAACAGAAAGTCAACTTATCTTTTAGAAAGCTAACATTTTTGCTTCGTTATAATAAGCTCCACAGTATGCTATCTATAGAAAACTGACTGGCATTCAGAGTTTCACTGTATCTACACAATATATTAGGCTACTGCTATATACAGTTTTAGCATTTGCCAATAAGCTTCTTTCCAAGGGATATTTCAGCATGATTTTGGCAGGGGAGACATCATGTACTTAAGCACAGAACCTCCTGCCACAGCCCTGACATCCACTCCAAATGCTCTCTCTCATATACACACTCCTGTCAAATATGGCACCAACTATTTACATAATGATAGGGATTGGAACCTATTCAGAAGATACGTAGACAATATTATTCCAGAGAGTCTGAACACATTCATCTTGCAAGGGATCCAATCTTTTCCAAAGAATTATCTCAGTTGTTCCTAGTTTATATGCAATTTCTTTTGTTAGTAAAGCAGCCAGCACTATAGAACCAGTTGTACTGTGACATTTATTCTACTCCATGAGATGCATCCTAGCATTCATAGACCAGCCTACGGCTGTCTCTTCTTTATGATGGAAGGTTTACACATTTTCTGGCTGCTAATGGACACACCTGTCTGCACATTTCAAAATGATGAAGTTATGATGATAGCTGCAGTTTCAATGGCACATAGAAATACTGACTTAGGTATTTTCAGCCTTGCATTTTTAACAGCATCTTCAGTTGTCATTCTTTGCTAGAATTGATGCTTAACATTTCAGATACATAGTTTGGAATTTTAATCCAGACATTAGCACCTTAACACAGAATTAATGTTACCACCCTTTTATTTACTACCAAAACCGTAATGCTTCAGTGCAAGGCCATACTCTGCAGCCTGATACATCACAGATCTCAGAATATTTACTTTATAATCATGATACTTCAGCTGCTCAAATGCTGGCTGAAGCATGCAAGCAGAGATATAAAGATATAAATCAATATGTTGTCATATCCGGTGCTCTAATAAAACACTGTAAGTCCAGCAGTATCATCTGTACACAGCAAAGACTAGGCTCACAACCTTAGACAAGAATTAAGAGATATGATAAATAAAACTACAGTGGAGTTCAAAGATTTAATTATTTCTCTTTGTGTATACAGTTCACACACAAACTAAAAATTGCTTCGGTGATTTGCGTCTGAACTGCAAAAACAAACAGAGCACCCCATCTGTTTGCTCTCTGCTAGACAGACATCCAGTGCTTCAGGTTTCCAGCACTCTGTTGCCATGATACAGCAGCACTGCTTAGCTCTGCCGCCTCCTCTTGCCTTTCTCTGGGGCTCTGCTGGCTCCTGCTCCATGTTTTCATACAAGCGTCACAGACACAGCCCACAACATGGGATTGTTCAGAAGGAAAGAATATTTCAGAAGTTCTGAGTAATCTCTATTTGTATTCATAGTTTCCTACTTACTGTACTGTCGCAGAGAAAAAAAAAAAAGAATGGCAGGAACCTACTACCTGATAGAAATAAGAGGATCTTGAACATCCTGGCATGCCTTCCTGGCCTTACCTCCTCGAGGTAGCTCCGTGTGCAGGTACGCCAAGCCCCTAGTTATAGAGTGTGCCAAACGACAGGAGCTCACCCAGTCACTTGTGTGGAGACTCAGATATTTGCACAAAGAACCCTAAAAAAAAAAAACCAAGACACAAACCCGTAAATACCATAAAACCATTTCCCAGTTCAATAACTCAGAATCTGTAGGAGAGTCGGTTTTATCCATTGGTCCTGAAAGGTGTAATCCTCCAGCTGCTTCTGTGGGCGCCCAGATGTTCTAAAACACAAGATTGGGCCGAAGTTTCATTAATTTCTAGTGCTGCCATTTTGTTTATCTAAAGAAGTGGAACAGAAACTTTATCACAGAATAACACGAACTGCCTTTAGGAATAATGATATTAATTGTAAAACAAAAGCATACCAAGCACTTAATTTATTCTTTGAAAATGTCTTGTGGAACAACAGAAAAAAGGTAACTGCAGACATAATAGCTAGGGTTAGTAAATAGTCGTCTTTAAACCATTAGCACTTACAGAAGAATACTCAGCACCTCTCAATGGCATCTCCCCTGTTACAATCTATTTATATGTTAAAAAAAAACCAAATAAAACCCAAACAAACCCAAAGGCAATACAGAATAGGAGCAAGACCACATGCAATGAAAAACAGGAAAAAATAATGTCATGTTCCTTTTTTTCTTGAAAGAGAAGTTAAATGTGAAATATGGGGGATTTTTTAGTAATTTTTGGTGAAATCTCCAAGACAACCAGAAGGGTGGCAATGATGATACTCAGATATTCTAGAAACTGAGACTGCTATCTGAAACAAGAGCCAGATCCTACAAACTATGACACCTTTGAGCAGTTTTCATGCATATAGTCCCCAATGACAACATACTCAGTTTAAAAAAACTGAATCCCCATGCATGAAGAACAGTCATCCAGCTGTCTCTGCATACATATTACAATATAATGTTTATTTATGACAACGAACTACCCCAGTTTTGCCTGTTTAAATCTGTAATCTCAAAGATGCACCAACATGTAACATCTTATCAGCTGCAACTAAAAACACTTTATAGCAAAATTAGTTATGTAACATTTAGTAAAAAAAAATCTGGTATGTGCCATTTCAGTCCATTTCCAGTTGATATTCAGGGATGTAATGCATGCACAGTTCAGATGGAGGCACATAGATATGATAATTTAGAAAGCCTAAACCTTTAAGCTTTTTTTTTTTTTTTTTTTTTTTTTGTAATTCAATGTTAAAACTAAAACCAAGTTCCTGACACTTCTTCATGGAAATACAAAAGTCTTGCAGCTTTTCAGACTTAGCCTGTACAGAACAAGGAATCCAGAAACAGATAACCTTTGGTGTAAACACAGGCCAAATGTCACTGATAGAGGTTTACAGGAGCATTTGTTTCCATTGTTTAAAATGCTGTCACATGAACTTCAAATAGATTTAGGTAATTTAAAAAAAAAAAACAGCTGAGAATACACCTAAAAATGAGTTAAAGAATTTAACTTTTTTTTCTTGTTGAAAGCTTTTTAAAGAAATACACTCTTATTAGCCTCCAACTGCCGGAAACTTGGGTGCAGTAACGGCTCTTCTTAGCTTTGTGGGTTGAGATTCCTGCCCATTCTAACAGAGGCCACGGGACTGTTGTCACAGTGTGATTTGGAAACACTCACTGTATAAAGATCTCAAATGAACTTCAAGATCTTTCTGCTCCAGAGCTTGCTAGCCACCAGGTATTTTTTAAGCTGGCTGAGGACAGTGTTTTTATGCTTGTAATGAAGTACAATATAAATGATAACCAGGAACATTTTTAGTCAAAATATGGAGAGAGAGAGATATATATATATTTGTAATTCAGATTATTCTTGTCAGAGTCATGAGTTACATGTTAAATTGGGGACATCTGTTCTGATCATGATTTTTGATAAAATTGATGTTTTTCTTTTAACAATCACCAGATTCTACTACGTGTTTTACAAGAATTTTTCTATTGTTCTAAAAAGACATGGATGTCTGACTACTGGGGGGACAATTCTGTTATGTAGTTCCTACTACATCATCCCTTCCAACTTACTGCTTATTCACCTGTCACACCTCAGAGTCCCATCAGAACAGCACGTTGACTGTAAGTACATGTAATCTACATTGGAAGTACATGTACTCTTTACTTTCTTTGGTCTGAAGGCATGTTTGGATAATAACGCAATTTGAGCCAAACCTATCTGTCTTTCTTTCACTGAGGCAACACCAAGAACCATGTTCTGGTTTGTGTGTTCCTATTTCCAAGAAGGAAAGCATTTAGAGGAGAATGATGTTTTGGATGGGGAGTATTTCACCTGCACATCTTGTATGGATTACTCCTTATTGAAATAAGATTTATGGCTCCAGTTTGAACGCTGCAATTCTCTTTAGTAGGGCTGCCACAGCAGGGTTCCTTCTCTGCTGTTGGCTCCACATAGAGCAGAACATCTGCTCACTGAATTAAGGATCACACTGTGCATTAATTACACCTGCTGTGCACTTTTTCCAATGACTTCCAAATCACCAGTGGATTGATTTTAGACTAATCTTGCTGTTCTTAACACCATATTGAGAAAGAATCTGATAATATGATGTCATAAGCCTCATCTGTGCATTTAATCAGATTGTTAACAGATCCTGTTTATATAAGCGACAAGAATACAATTTTCAACCAAATTATATTTCAGCTGAAAGTCCTTTCATTTAAGAAAACAGCAAAAACAGATCACCTGTTAAGACAGTTATGCTATACCCTCCCAGGAGCAGAATACTCACTTGATTTCACTTAACTCAATTAGTTGAAAATAAGCCTATTCTGCCAGAGCAGGCCAGAGTTGACGTGTTTTGCCACTGTCCATCTGGAATAGGCACAACTGAGCTTTTCCTATGGTCATTTCTAGTCTTTGCAATCTCTTCTTAGATGATCTTCTCTTATAAGCTGACACGATCAAGTGTGCTCTCACTTAAAAGTTTCAGTTAATATACTCTTTACATATTTGTGAAGTACTATATTGCCTTAAATTTGCATATATATTTAGATATTTATATACACATATGCATTTTAACTTTTGACACATGCATATATGTAGAGACTAAAATACCCTAAGACAGGCCATCATTACTGCTGTTTATTATTGCTCTGTTTCTTTTGCTACTTGAATAAGCAGCTTTTGTAACAAACCAGGTCTCAGCCATCACCTTTACACACTGGAGGAAATACAATATGAGTTCACTTAATTGAGACCAAAAAGCTCATTAAAAAAATAATTTAACCGAACAGTTAAAAGTCCTTTCCCACACACAAGCAAACCCCCTCCCAAGATAAATTGTGAAACGTAATTTTTTTGCATTTTCATATATATAACCCCCACCTACATTACAATTTTTCATGAAAGCAATTCACATTTATGTTGTATATTTTTAAAACATTTTTGTTTCTATACATGTGTACACACCCAAATGCAGTGTCAGGAATTCAAATTAATGAATTTGAGGGATGTAAGCATTCAGTTAGCAAAGGAGATTTGAAGACATGGTTCTGGAAAGTAAGGCTGCCTTCTTAAGACTTGTCGTACATCATCAATATATGGTACAGCAAAATAAATATGACCACATATTTAGCTTTTTTAAAAGCTTAAATTTTTAGCTTCCTTAAAGCCACAGAAAGCTTTAAAGAAGATAAGAGCCAACATGATTTACAGGACCACAAACCGGTTTGACAACAATATTGGATCTATTATGTTTCATTATAAAAAAACCCCCACCATTTACAGCTACTGAGATCATGAGTACTGTGATAGAGATATAATGTCTTCAAACTAAGAAGATTTAAATTTATTCAATTATTTAAAGTAAAAACGACTCTTCAAATCCTGTCCTTGAATATTGCACTGTTGACAAAAAAAACCTGCACCATAACCAAGAGCAAATACTACAGCTAAGAATTTGTAAGACTACATTTAGTAGCACTAACTGGGAAATCTTAAAGGGTATTACAGTAACCATGCTAGGGTTCATTAAAATTGTAATTTATATAGATTATTTTTACATTACTGTGCAAGAAGCAGCCATGAAAAACACTGACAAATACTAAAGTACATCCTTTTTATGTGGCTATTCTTGGGAATCTAGACGAATCCAATTGATTTCTTTAAAGCACTTACATTGGGGTAATATTCCATCACCAATAAATATTCCATACGGCCATCCGCAGTGAATCTCTCATCCCCAACAATGAAGCGGGCAATGTTGTCATGTTCCATCAGTGGAATCCTGTAAATGTTCCTCTCATTGACAAAGTTCTGACGATTAGCAAAAGAAAATACTTTCACAGCAACTGGACGTTCATCTAGGGAGCCTTTATACACTGCTCCATACCGGCCCCGGCCAATCAACTGCGAACAAAAAAAAAGAAAAAGTAAATAATTAGTTCGTTAATTATAAATGAAGACAAAATCCGAGTTGTCAATCTACAGAGACTTAATGCCAACTTTTATACTGACTTACACTAAAAAAATAGCGAATATAGTAAATATTTTGTGTTGAAAACTAGAATTAGAATGCTGTCATAAAAAAGTTATTTTGGAGCTGGAAACCTCAGCATAGGCCAACTTAGATGTTACTAAATTGTCTATAGTCTGAATACCTAGTAAATAAATCATAAATAATCTATTCAGCCATTTTACATATGGAATCAATAACATCCATGTGTTTTGTGCTGCTAATTCTCTTATTAAACTTTTGCCTACTAGACACTTATAGCTTTTCCGTGATCAATTTTAATTGACTCCAGAGATCACAGACATTAAGCTAAACATTTTAGGTTTAGGATAGCTTTATAAGCTGTACTGTTCAGGTTAGTAGTAACAATATATGCATTTGTAGTGCAAAATAGATACCAAGAGAGATAAACAGGTTTTAACAGAAAGGAATAATCAATTCCTTACTACCTGTGAATCTTTATTCTAGCCCCCAATATGTTAGACAGTCTTCACAGAATGCCATTTTCCATCTCCATGGCAACTGAAGAAAGATGCAATCTCTAGTCTAAATCAAAACACAGGATCACCTTCAGGAAAAGTCCTAGTTTCTAAAGCACAAAAAATTCTAACTACATAGGAATGTAGCATCTATTTCATCCATATAATTTTCAGGAAGACCTAGACATGACACTGTGAGAATTTCACGGACCAGTATGTTTTTACTTCTTAAATATTTAAAAAAGGAGGAGGAAGGGAAAAAACAAAGGATCACAAAAGTAATGCTTCTAAACATGATCAAATTGTATAACAGGAAAGTTTTCAACAAAAAAGTACCATTTAACAGACAGACTTTCCATTTCTTAGACCTTCCATGTCAATAGATTGCCAAGCGGCAGCGAGTCACTTCAAGGTACAAATGCTGAATGCAGAGATGTGAACAGGCAAGCACAAGTTAAGACAATTTGTTCTGCAACACCCTATGACCGCGGGTGAGGAGTCAGATCCTTAGGATTTAAGAGAAAGGATAGAAGAGCCCATTGCAGATCTCTCTACCAACAAAGTCAATGCTTTTTCCAAGACTGCCTATCAGTACGAGTAATTTCATCTGGGGCTTTGCACACTTCTACAATACACATCCTTATACTCTTGTAAACTCTGCCTCAAGTATTTTTTTCTTTGCAGAAGGCACCCAACCTTCTTTGTTGGTTAGTCTGCTGTGACCATTTACCCAGACCACCATGCAGCAGGGACTACATGTCTGCAGCCTAAATCTCTGGGTGTGATTCATCTTGTGCAAAAAGAAGAATAGTACCACTCTCTGAATCTCTCTCAGTCATTCTACTGATATATTTCTGGCTAAAAGCTTTTATAAATTCCATAAGTTATATCAAGCATACCAATTGCAAGCATAACATTTTGCATTTTTCTGATGATAAATCTAATACCAAGCTGAGTAGAAAGTTCTGGTTGGCCTCTAGTTGCCATGGAGATGGAGAGCATACCACTGTGCAGAATGACTATACATAAATGCACCACTACCACAATATACTGTACTATCTGCAGTAAACTCTATATTACAATAGCATTACTAAAGCATTTCAAATGACTACGGTAGGATACTGCACTTGAAGTGATCAGTGCCAAGCAAAAAGATGGATCATTTGATACAATGCTGAAATAGAGCACATTCCAATTACCCCCATTACCTCCCAGTGCTTAGTATTTTCTTCTCAAGGTAGAGTATGTTCCAGCTAGTATCAACAATGCTTCTAACAAAACCAGGCAAAATGTAACTGCTGTAACCTTTTTTATTTTTCTTCTTTAAACTATGATTTAGAAGAAAACATTACAGAAGCACTGATACATTTATTTGTGTAACTATACCTGGGAGGTGATATGACCACCAGTGTTACATTGAATAAAAACCAAGACTAAGGAACAGAGTTGAACATTTACCTCCAACAACTTTAGATTATCCAGATCCAATGAGGGCTCTGATGCTGCCGCCTCCATCATGTTCATACTGTGCAAACCTTGTTTACGGTCTCCTGTGGAAGGTGTTGGGGGGGGAATTAGACAGTTTCCTTTTTTTTTTTGCCATGCTACAAGTGAAAATACAACTTACCTAGGACTTGACAGAAATTCTTATTGTAGGCAAGGACATAACAAATAAAAAGGAATCCTGTAAAATCTTCTCCAAGTCAGTAAAATCAGCAGCAAAGGTACTGATAGGTAAAAATTTAAGGCTATCCGCTACACAACTATTTTGATAATTGAATGTCACTGGCAATAACATAAAGCATGTTCACAACCTCATTTAAGCTGTTTTGAGCAGAGGATTTGTTGAAGAAAAATGGGTCCCAAAATGCCAGCTTGTAGAAATCATAAATCTCTCTGAACTGTTATGAAAAGAGTATCACCATAAGGTGTCAGAGAAGAGAATTGGGAGCATTATGTACAAACATACAATAGGGATTGGGGAAGAACAGAAGGCATAAGTACAACTTTGAGAAATAGTCAAAAGAACAATTTTTTCAAAAAATAGGACAGTCAAACCCTACCTGCAAGCATCCTGTATCCAAAGAACAGAGCAGCAATCAGAACAGCCAGTACAGACACAGATGCAAGGGCAATAACTATAGTCTCATCTCGATGAAAAGAATGAGACGAATCTGAAAGAAAACAAGATGAAGACTCTTTAATTGTAAATTTGCAAGAATCAGCACTATAAAACATGTCATTGTTATTACAACAATGAGGAAAAAATTGTACTCTGGATTGTAAGACATTGCACTAAACTCTTTTTCCTCTTAAAATCTAGGGATAGCAAAAGAGCTGATCAGCCCAAACGTGGCTGAGTGCACATTCATCAGCAGCTTTTGCCAGTCCTCCCTTGCCACCAGAGAGAGGGGCACCAACAGCAAAAAGTGAATCTTCTTTCTAGCTGGCAAAGTTCACCCCAGCCATGCAAGGCCGTGTCGATGCAATCCTGCTCTGCTATCTGTGCCTTAATCCAGTTTTCTGGTATGAAACAGCTCTGAAACAATTACAAGGTTTTTTTTAATTATTTTTCCCAGAATGAGAATCTCAAAAGAGTTTGCTAATAATGCTGCAAATGTGATGAATGATGAGTGTTCCGTATTCAAATATCTACAACATACATTAGATACATGTCCATTTATGCAAATATTTCAACATACTTTCGGGTTTTGATTTGTTTCGTGTCAGATAATTTTTAGTGTAGTTCTTACTCCTGAATTCACAAAAAGACAGAGAGACATCTCCATAGACTGCAGGAGACTACCAAGAATCCTGAAACAGTAAAACACTAAACAAAATTAAATAACTACTTTTACTAGTTATTTTTTAACTTTAGCCTTTTAAAAAATAACACTTGATTTTTGTCCAACTGTAAGTATCTTGCTTTTTCTTTTTTTTTTTTCCCCTTCCAGAGGTGGAAAAGTTTTCATGAAAAACTTTGTTAGCATCATGAATAGTTAGCTTAATGCTTCTCCATGTCAGACCCCAGTGTTGCTTCTTGCAGGCATATAAAAATTCAGCCACTTTAATATAAAATTTATTACTGCAGATACTCCTCTGATGTCAGAATCACTGGAATGTGGCACTACAAGACCTCATTTACTTTGGCTTCAAGACCAAGCTTGGGAACTATGTTTAAACTTGTCTTATATATTGCTAAAAGTAATCCTTAAAAGACTGTAATGAGTCCTAACTATACTAAAACCACAAAATAGAAAATGCACACAAGGCTTAAAGATTGGGTAAATTTTTAGGTGAGACTGGAATACAATTTATCCCAGTCCACACTAGCTGAATAAACTGACAAATTCACTTGGCTTGAACTGCACTTAAAAGAAATTAAACATGATTCACTTATTCCAATTCCCAGTGCAGACAGACACAAGAGAACCAGATAAGAAGAGAAAGCAAATATAAAAGAAAACAGCTTCCATTTTCACATAATCATAATGGCAAGAGGAAATAATAAAAAGCTAGTTAGACAAAACACTAGAGAGTGTTTCAGCTGTGATAGAAGTACGTGAAAAATCACCCACCAAAAATAACATGCAGCTCATACCCTTTAAATAAGGGGGAGCTAGTGATAATCATGACACCATCAGATTTACATTTGTTCAAAATCAAAAGAAATACCATCACTACTGGTTTTGGTAAAATAAGTTTCACTAAAAAAACAAGTTATTGCCACAAAGCACTGTACTGTGGAATAAGAGTTGTGACTTCCATTGCGAGGAAATTAAAAGATACGTGTTACAATTCTCATTTAAATTAAAAATTCAAACCATATACATATATATTAAAAGACACAACATCATAAAGGATACTGTTACGTCATACAAAGCTGTATGAAATATTACACAAGTGTAAGAAGCCGAGTAATTGCTAGCAGGGAAATCGTAAGTTTGACTTCTCTATTTTTATGAATGGATTTTACATTTTATTGGCCTGTCTTTTAAAATATTTACTAAATGTGGTGTTTTTTTGCATCAGTTCAAGACAGCACCTCGTTTTGAGGGGGTGAGTTTTTTGCTATAATCTCAGCTGTATTTTCTTTGAGCCCACAACCAGGGTGCAGCCATTTACAACCCTCCCATTGCTAAATACACAGTAATCATTTCCACCACTGTTTGTCAAATGCTATCTAGTGCTTAAGTTTGATTGCTCTGCTTTAGTGCTTCCTACAAACAAAGGGTTAACGACATGCCTCCATCATGAGGGCTCTCCTCTGTCCTGAAACAGGATTTTGCTGTTCCTCCACTTCTAGCACTGCCCAGGGCATCCTGAGCAACAGCACTATTTAGCAGCTCTGGCTGCATTGGCACACTTGCTCTTTCTCCCCTTAGAAGCTTGTGAATGGTGGCATTATGCAGGCTGGAGAGCTACTAGAAAATCTCCAAATAACACCATTTTGTGCTGATCAGAAGTAGGAAAACAGGCAAAGGAAAAGGATCATTGCTTTCTCATTCCTTGATGGACCATCACCTCTCAGGGCTTTTTCTCTTTAGTGGGTAGCTGTGCAGCCACCAGGAAATCTCAAAGAACTTCCTAGGCCTTCAACTGGAAAGAACATTTTAATTTATTGTTTTAAATAAAGTTGTTTCTTAACAAATCTCATATGGCTTATCTTGAACCAATTTTTATTTCTTATAAACATTTTAAAATCATGTTGTCAACATTCCAACAGCCAAGGCAGTCCTACAGTGTGATTTACTATTGTCAGGTTGTTGAGTAACATTTATAAATTTAAGAATAAATACAGATTTTTTAATAAGGTAACTGAATATCTAAATGTAATGTGCAGCTCAAAACAATATGAGTGGGTAAAACACTGCCTATGATGGCGAGTCATTTCCCAGCAAGGACAATTTTACAATCTTTTACATGCAAATTTACATTAAAAAAAAAAGCACAAAACAAACACAATGCCAAAAAGCCCGGATGACCCTTAAAATCCCACAGAAAGTATTATTTCTATCTGCCCTCTATCTGCTTTGTATGACTAATCACTTTTGATGTTGTCAGACTCAATCTTTCTTAAACAGAACAAGAAGGATGTCACCTATTGACACAGTTTTAAAACCTTCTAAAACTTAAAAAGACTCATTAACTAAATAATTTTTTTCAATCCACCTTTTTCTTTGGATATATTTCATCTTTAGCCTTTTACATCACCTGCTGACTTTCCTTTAAACGCCTAGATGAGAGAAATGCTAGCAAAGCCAAAACCAGATAGGATCTCTCAAGGCATCTGCAGAGGTTCACATTTCCTCTTTTATCTACTTCTAAGTAAAATAACACATATTTTATATATAGGCATACATATGCACACAAGCCATATTTCTCTTGGTATTATGTAGAGATGCATTTTAACTAACTCACTAAAAGGCACATCAGTGTGCGTCACTTCTTAAATAAGAATGTAAAATACACCCATTTACAAATTTCTTTTCATGTTTTCTTCCATGAACTTATAGTCTCGTCTGAAACAGCCACAACTCTTTAAGATTAGGAAATTCAATAGAAAATTTTATTTGATATTACACTTCCTATCAGTAGCTCCAGATGCATCATGGAGCACAGACAAAATTTTCTGAAGGAAGACTTTGTTGGTCTGAAACTGTTAACAAACTGTTAACAAATCCATCCCCAAATCAGCACTGCTTTTAAAGTTTATTTACAATGACAAGACACCTGCCCTCCAGCCTCAGTTATTTTTTCATCATGTCACAGTGCAAACTGACTTTAAACATGCATAACTACTATTAAACAATCTCATTTGAGGTTTTGGGATCATGGCAAATATTTGAGTATTTCTTTAGTGACAAATATAAAATGAACGAAACCCAAACTGTCTAACTTTGGCTTCAAATTTCATCCTGGGAACACTGGTATCTCAATATTATTCACAAGCCAATGTCTGGCGTAAAAAAATTCAATAGCATATGCTGAGCATAATTAGCTGCAGACTCTAGAAAATTCAACGATTAAGGAATTGACTGCTGAGACGAATTCGACCTACACTTGTATGCAGAAGATACCAGCAAAGCTTCCTCAAGTTTATGTTACTGTTAACTGCAAGCAGAGGTTAGTATAGTTGCTTGTTTCACTGTTATTTATATGTGAGGTTTTCATTTCCAACTTCCACTTAGGCCCCCTGATCTAAAACAAAATCTGCCAAAACAAAAAATTAACAGAAATTGTCGTAAGGCCCACAACACCTTAAGAGCCAACTTCTTCTCCCACTTGTATGTGAAAGGGAGAGCACCGCTCACAGGGCTACCAACTCTTCAAGCAGCAGTGCGAAGAAGATGCCAATGAGAAGGCACCCAGCATGTATACATTTCTATATTGAACGTTTCTGCCAGTAATTCTGATAATAGTCAACATTTTTTCTGAAGTCGACCAATCCCATCACAAAGAAATATCACAGTAAACAGTGAAACAGTCTTTTTTTCTTTTTTTCTTTCTTTTTTTTTTTTAATAAGAAAAAGAAACAAAGCATGACTCATTAAAACAGCCATGACCTCCTTCTGGCTGGGGAGCAGCTGGTAACCAACAAGCCACCATTCCCAGAAGTGTCCTGACCTCACCATCAATAAAGAGCTTGTTTTTGGATTCCAAAAAACCGAGTACAACAGCTCCTGTGTACGGAGAGAATTTTGTCAAAGGTACACACAAATAATTGAGAATGTATTTCATAGCAAACTGTGAAGGGGAACACTTCTCGTACTCGCTTAGAAGTGAGTCATCTGGCTGAACCCAGCCCTGCATTTCGGATACTCCCGGCAGGCACTTCTACCACATTAGGGATTTCTCTCTCCTTTTTCAGGCATCACTGCCATAATACTTTCCAAACACATATAAAATATATTTGGTAAATTAATTTTTTAAAATTAAGCTCCCATATTGCCACAGGTGGAGGTTGTCTATTGCTGCCCTCCTAACCTTCCCCAGCAATGATACAGAATGAAGAATGCTGACAGTGCTAATGGCATCAGGAGGAATAATATTTTTCCTTCAAATTAACTTCTCCACTTTAAACATAAGCTTGTAACATTAATTAATGCAAAAGCATTCCAATCTGTGCCTATGCTTGAGAAAGTTTCTTCTTTTATTTCTCTGCAATTTAACATTCAAAAAGGAAAGCCTCTTTTGCATGCCTCCTGCTTCCACACTTTAAAATTAGCATTTATCCTATATCAAAGAACATTTTGAGAAATCAGAGAAAACTAAGACAAAACCAGGTAACAACAGCCAATGGCAAAAGAATCTGTAAATATACAGAACCCTTCCCTGGGAGCCAGAAAGAGGATGTGCAATTCCTGTATTTTCCTCTCCCACCAGCAAATACTATGAAACCTGCAGACAGCTGTCCCCTTAGTTCCCCCCACCTCAATAGATCTTCCCTCTGTGGCCACTCCAGATAAAGCATCAGCTCACCCACCACTATCAACGTTACTGTGTCAGTTCAAGCACCAAGTCCGTGCTGTAAAGGTAAAATATTCCAGCCTGATCGACAAACTGTGAGGAACCCATGCAGAGGTTTCACATCTACTTCACCATTCAGCAGATTGTTGCCCCTGATGTTATTACCAAAATCACAAGGTATGAAGTGAATAGAACGGGAAATGAGGAGGAGGAGGGCAGTCTCCTCCTTAGAGCACCTGAAAGCTGTTCTGAAAACTCCTTTCTACCACTATACCAGAGGTGCTACACCACGATGGCCAAAGAGCTCCCTGGGATAGCACAGAGCTCCCTGCTATGATGAGACGTTTTAAAACAGCCGTGAGAATAGGCACGGAATGTTACCCATGTTGAAAAACCAGGAATCCCATGGGGAAAAATTTGATTGTATAATTAAAGGCTGTATCACAACACAAACACACACAAGGAAATGGCCTTAAAACTGTGCAAGCAATGATGTTGTTTCCTTCTAAATTTTAGATGTTTGAATATGAAACATTAGGCTTTGAAATGTTGTTTCAATGCTATATATTCATATGGGGGTGATCATATAATAAAGTACATTTGCACATAAATATCCACCCGATCTCTATATTGCTATTAAAGCTTTTCATTGCAGTTTTAGAAATCTGCCTACACTTCATGTAAATGACTCACAGCTGTGAATCTGTCACACAGTAGTAAATAATGCTAGAAAATATATGTGTGTATTTAAGTTTAGATAAGTATTGTATAAAAACATTTTAGAGAAACATATAATTATTCTAGATAATGAAAATCAGTTTTAAAAATAATTACCCACATTGTCACAGAATTTCTGATATCAATATACCAGAAGCCAAGGGGTCTTACAGCTGTTAAGACCCAAAATACTAATATTTACTTAAATTGCCATATCACCAAGTAAGTAGTATTGTTAACCTCCAACAAATAAGGACAACACCACCCTTTAACCTCCCTGCACAACAGTAACATCTGATTCTTCAAAACAACTACAGCTGTATGGACTCTGATCAAAGTCAGCAAAATTACACAGGGACTCAAAGATCTACCCATATAGATCGCCTTAAAAAGAAGCAGAGTCTTCACGCCATCCTACAACTATTTCTTTGATGTGATAGATTCAATATGTTCATTGCCAATCTGTTGCAGAAGTTGCTTTTCCATTAAGGAATCTTAATGATCCAGAGGATGAGATCAGAAGCATGAGGGAAACCTTACGGTTCAGTCACTAACGCAGCGCGAGATGGAAGGCTGAAGTATGGGGGCAATATGGCCTTCAGCTGCAAATGACTGCAAATATGCTCTGCAGATTGGAAAAGAGACTTTTCAACTACAATTAATTCTACTTGCTTTTAAAGTTGCATTTCTTTTCAGAGTGGCCCTGTACAACTTTCATGATAGTGATAAGATCGTGGTCTTTTGAAAAAACACACAATTAGCAATCTTTTCCAACGGCCTACAGATCTCAATCACAGTCTGTTTATCTGTTCCGTTTACACATAGCTTGTATCAAACATGTCCTAGGAATCTTCCACAAAGTGTAAAATAAGCCCTCATCCCTTACTGCATTCTAGCAGCACATTCCAACCAAACCAAAACACCTCATCAGGTCTTTTTTCTCCTCTTTTCTGGAAAGTAATCAACATTTCTTTCCAACCAACTGACCACTGTCTCATTCCTGATCCACTGTCCCGCAGCAAGAGAGTTCAGTCTTCATCACGCTAGAGCAAACGACAAGAAAGCCTCCAACACAAACAGTATACCAAAACCACTCAAACTATTTTAAGTAAATCTTAAATTCATTCAGTGCAGGGAAGAAAACGTGAAAGAAAAAAAAAAAGTAGAGAACTTGTAACACAGAAATAAGTTAGTATCCTTTTAGATACCATGGACATAGGTTAAACTTTCATATATCCAAACAAGAATCTCAATCACACCAATTTAACTAAAAGCATTTAAGCCCACATTTTTAGTTAAGCCAAAACTACAAGGTCAGTTGTAGTTTCTATATTCTATTCTATTCTACAGACCTTTACAATTAACTCCAGCAGGAGCTATTGTCAGTTTTCCATTAAACCTGTGCACAGCTGAGAATGACGAAAGGGAAAAAAAAAAGCATTTCCTAAACAACCTTTGCCGTTCACCTAAGCTTTTATAGGTGCATGTTTTAAAAAGAACTATTATCTTAATTCCGATTTATAAGCCCATACATTTCAAGTGAGGCTGCATCCTTCTGTAAGTGCTTGACAAATTATTAATAAAATCAAAATCCATGTCCAAATTTTGTAGTAAGACAGTATAAAATCTAAGTATCTGATACTTATCAATTTCAATACTTAAACCAAAGTTAAGGTAAGGAACGCGATTTCACATAGAATTTTTGGAGGCACCTGGATGCACAATGATGTTGGCAAGAAAACTTCTATGGAAGAGGACTGAGCACTTGGTGCTCACACAGTCAAAAAGCATAACAGCAAGTATATTTTTTTGTGGGACATGGTGCAACATTCTTTAACAATATAATCCTGCCAACTAGTAACCCTAAGGCAATTTTCTTTCATAACTGAAAAAGGATGTTTTCCCTGGACTTAAGAGCAATTCCTTGGTGTCTAGTCTATTGGCTTAGATGAAGACGAAAATTTGCACTTAGTTCCAATCATTCCATTATTTGAAGTAAAGATATAAATAGTCACCAATATGTTTCCATGCTGCACTTAGTATCATCATATTTGATTGATTGAAATTTCTATATAAAATCTTATATAGTTATTGTCATGAAGTGTCCTTTATGATGCATCTTTTCATGTTTTTCTTCACATCAGGAGAGCTAAAATTTTAATTCATTTTCCACATAACTGCATCTCTGTATGGAACCTGGGCTATAAGAAAGCACCAGACTCTCATGAGACTTGCAGTAACATCACGACCTGGCAACAGTGCATCACAAGTCCCGTCTGCCTCCTCACAGAATGTCTCAAACATCCTACAGCTTGGGCAGTAAAATTTATTTTCCATAGCATGCTCCAGAGGAATCCTGCTACAGCTACAAGTGAGCCATTGGTGATGGAGAGTTTCAGTGGGCAGATCTCTCGTTAAAAGCGTGCTGTCAGAAAACGCAGTTTGGATTTGAGCTTTCTGGGCTTTGTCTCAAAGAGGAGGGGTCCCTCACTGCCCCTGTGGCCAGGTGGTCCAAGGGGTGGAATCCCTTCTGGCACCTCTCTCCTCTTCTGGGGTACCAGCTGCCACCAAGCACCTGATCCGGAGCCAGGCTGTGGGTATTGGATTCGCCTTTTATGTTTGTTTTGAAAACTGAAGGCTGCACTGATACATGAAACCTAAAAATTAAGCATGTGTGGTAATTTCTTTGGCAGAGAAGTAGGTTATGCAATCCCTAATGGCTCACTCTTTGATGACTACATACAGAGAGGTGAATTAGCAGCTTGTCACGTTTGTACAGAAGTAATTCCAGAGCTGATAAAAACCCAACAGAACTTCTCTTTCTGTCTTTTCTTCTGTGAGTTCAGGCATCTACATTGTAATTTCTAACACTACTGAATAGACTCTAATAGTCATGAGGCATGTAAAATGAATAGCAATTCAAAAACAAATCCAAATTGAGATTATCTTTCTGAAGTTTCCTGTATACTGATAAATACATGGTTGGTACAGAGATAAAAGCAATACCTTACTTCTATAAGCAAACTGCATTTGAGTACACCCCAACCTTGCCTTCAAGCTCGATGGAAAGCAAATTTGGGCACTTAACCACATACTGGGGACATCTTCTATATTGAAATAAAATAGGAAAATGTTTTTAATAAAAAGGCTGAAAAAACCCATTTAAATTATCCCCTTACATTGATCTTGGACCAATGGGTCTTCCTCCTTATCAAACGAAATGGTAACCCCAGCTTTAACACAATGCTTTAACACAGTGCTCTTCCAGCCTCTGTAAAAACATTGGATCAAAAAATGCATGTGCTGCAATGGAAAAAAAAGAGTACTTCAGAAAGCCTCTTTAAAGCCATTTTAAGTTATTTTAAATCCAACAGGCTCAACAGTTAAATATTTCATATTTGTAGTGTTCTCAGGCACTAAAAATAGAGCCCAAAAAATGACATCAAAACACTAAAATGCCTATTTTTATATGGGCAAGCAAACAAACCAAACTCCCCCAAGCCCCCAAATCTTTTAGGAAAGGCAGCTCTGACCCTGCGTGCCTGCATTTTTCATATCTTGGAGAGCTCCAAAGCCCAGGAATGCTGTCTACCAATCGGTCGTGCTCCCCTGGCTCCTACAAAACCACATTACCCCCCCTTGCCAGCAGCTTCCTCAGTGGGAATGCTGAGCCAAGCCCAAGCAGCGTGGGGCGGCCAGGCCTGCCCGAGCAGGCGCTTGCTGGGTGCTCCCCGGAGGAGCGCCGGGTGGTTTTGGCCTGTTTACGGCCTGCAGAGCCAGCCATGGCTGCCCCTGCCTGCCCACCCGCCGCCAGCTCTGCCCTGCCCGCTCCTCTGCTGGTAGGGAAGCCGATGCCCTGTCAATAAAGCTGCGTGTCTCTGACCCATGTTCAGCATATTTTTATACATATATATTATATATATATATGATATATACATATATATTTAAACATGCAACAAGATCTGAATTATAGCACAATTTTAGGCGACTAACCTGTTCAAGTAAAAACCCAAGATCAATACAAACAGATAGGGTGAGAACGAGTTCTGACAAAACCTTTCATTGTACTTCTGGCTTATGTGCTTGTACTTCAGCTTTCATGTCCTAAATCAGCTTAATACTGTAATTTTCAAGTGTAATCCTCAAGCGTAGCAAGTATTTTAGTACTAAAACTTAGCTCTTCCTACTTTTTTAATTCAAGAACATCTTTCTATACTTTCAGTACAACTCAGCATAGCATACATTCTACTGTGTAAAAGGTTTTGTAATTTTAAATTTGAAGGCATGTGCTACAGAGCTGTGAGTTAAACCTGTCTGACGTTTTAGAAATGTTCATGGTTACTAAAGACTATGTTTGTCTGGCTAATGCCAACTCAAACAACACCCGTGGCATTCCAAAAGGTATGCATCTGCTCCAGCTCTTCCTATCATGATTTAGAAGGACAAAGTCTAACACGAAAGCACATGTCCTGTTTTCCCATTAATCCTCTCTTGTTTTTCCCTGTCATCTTTTCTACATAGCCATATAATCTCTAACTTTTATCAGATTCTCTTTTTAGGACTTCAAGAATATTTTAGAAGGCTTTTGTAACTCTAAAACAATAATAATCATTACATTTCCCCACCCTCTAATATCGTACTGGTTGGTCTTACCAGACTTCATCTATGTTTACAAGTTCCTATAGGGTGGGTTGAAGGATGATAGAGCCGGACTCTTTTCAGTGGTTTCCAGCAATAGGACGAGGGGCAACGGGCATAAGCTGGAACATAGGAAGTTCCACTCAAATATGAGGAAAAACTTCTTTATGGTGGGGGTGACAGAGCCCTGGAATAGGCTGCCCAGGGAGGCTGTGGAGTCCCCTTCTCTGGAGATTTTCAAGACCTGCCTTGATGCAGTCCTGAGTGATGTGCTCCAGGCAATCCTGCTTAGCAGGGGAGTTGGACTAGATGATCTCTAGAGGTCCCTTCCAACTCTGTCGAATCCGTGAATTCCTATTTCCCAGATGAAACTATTGTTAGAAGGAATCGAGTGATGAAGCAGAAAGCAGGAGGTTGGGGCCAGCCAAAAATCCCCCTCCTATCTTGCTCCAGTGTCCCCAAGGAACTCAGTGAACAGCACCTTCCCTTCTTTTCCTCGAGGCCTATAGGCACCATCATTCAGTTAGCATCAGTGTCTCTCAGTCTCTCTCTCTCTCACTCCCATTCCTCATCCAGCTCCCATCCAGCACAGCGCCATCACTGAAGACACTGCTGTCCCTGTGTGTCGGTGGCAGTGAACGGAGGAGGTCAGTGGAGCAGCCAAACCTCTCCTGGCTCCTGATGAAAGTCATCTACGCTCCCCAGCTGAGAGGCCTGAGCAAAGGCTATTTTCCTCTATCTCTGTCCTTGCTTAGATGGAGATTCAGCTGCCTTCTGGACAAGAAGAACCTCCTTCTCAAAGACACTTCACAGATGCGAGAATGCAACTATTTGGGGACATCCTTAAGCAGAAAAAAATTAAGTGGAAACCTGAGAAGCCCAGCAGAGCCATCAGGAGGAGACAGAGGCATGGCCGGCACTCAGTGGGGTGGCAACTGAGGAGAAAGGTTTTAACCTCAGGAGGACCCCAGCAAGATCAATAGTCTCCACCAACACACAGCTTCTGTTTCCAAGGCATCAGCTGGAGTGACGTTCTTCAAACAGACAACTGCATCTTGTATGAGGGCACACGAGTGCATATGTTGAATATGTGTAATTGCTTTTTTTTTTCTTCTAAAGGAAAGAAAAATTTTCCAGAACTTGAAATACAAAGCAAAGAGAAACTGGGGTTCCGTTTCTGGCTCTGATATACAGCCTGATCTTAGGTAGGTTATTTTGTTTCTTTGTGCTTGATGTTAGCCAGTTATATAATGGGA
Source organism: Tringa tobata (assembly GCA_033628505.1). Lineage (NCBI taxonomy): Eukaryota > Metazoa > Chordata > Aves > Charadriiformes > Scolopacidae > Tringa > Tringa tobata. The sequence continues at coordinate 235,172 of JAHREE010000161.1, forward strand.
AAAACAGTACCTTCCCTAACTTCAAAGGTTATTCTGATTATTTTAAAATAGCATGAAGATGAAAAAGGCAATAACGATAAATAGTAATGCTTAGTTTGCACTTATGCAAAATCCTTCTACAGATCTAAGTACTTGATTTCAGATGAAATACAGACATCGTTTGATGTTCCTTTCTCGCAGCACAAGTGCCAGCTCGAGCATCCCTTGCCTCCTACTCCCAGGTGCCGGTTCCAGCCCCGCGGAGCCCGACAGCTGTGCTGTACGGCTGCGGTTATGCTGAGCAGGGAACCGGGTACGAAAGCCAACGGGGGACACCATGGGAGGGGAGGAAGGACGATATCTCAGGCAACACCCTTGCCAAAATAAATACACATCAATCAAGTAGGAAGGCTGGTATCAAAGCTATCAATTCATGTTACACCGTGGGTATACGAGAAATACAGCTGACTTCAGTTGTATAACATGTTCTGTCTGCCCTACAGTAACAAGCTTGTTTCAAACCAGGAATAAATATTTCAACACAAATCTGAATAGGTCACGGGGAAACATTTCATAATCCTATGGAGCTGATTTGCTAACCATGTTGGAATCTGTGTGATTGCTCGATTAATTTCACAGATTGAATAAAACACTTTTACATACTGAATGATACAGCTTCTGTTAACTGTTCTAGTTTAAACATATTTTCGATATAATTAAAAATTTTCTTAAATCAATCCCGGAAGTTGTCACAGCCCTGTTTTAATGACGCTGTACAATTAAACTGGAAGACTAAGATTGATATCTTCACAAGACACTTATTTACACAAATACTGTAGAAATTAGAATGGGAAAAGCTGCATTTTAAAAAATGAATACAAAGAAGGCTCCTGTCAATCTGATTTACTCAAATCCTGAGCATACCATGAAATCCTGTTAAATGAATGGCAAAAACCTCAAGTCCCATTAAACAAATAGAAACCTTTTTTGTGAAACAGCAAAATAAAATTAAACTCGAGACTGACTCCTTCCTGACAGGTGTTTCTGCTTGAACACATCACAAAATAAAAGCAGTCATAGCCATGATTTTCAAATTACTCTTCTGGTTCCCAACTGGACACCTTCAAAGCATTTCTAGATTTCAGCAAAGACACTGTGAAACTCACCCACTTTTAATACGTACATGTTTGGTCACCCAAAATTTAAGACACCCCAATCACTAGCCTTCTGAATTTTTTTGCCCATAGTTCTCATGCTACCCTTAAAAGAAAACAGATTTAGGAATATACAATTCTATAAGCTCCATTACAGTGAAAACGCATAACCAGGACAAAAAAGAGGATTTATGATTGCCAGCTGAAAGGGAAGACTTTAATCAACTTTACACTTTCAAGTTGCACTGTAGTTCAGTGGTTGGGGTTTTTTGTTTGTTTTCCTTGCTTACCCCTTCTAACAATTCACAGGTAATCACACCAGTCATGCCTCTGAGCAGGTACCATCCTATTATTGTCTTAGACAAGAGTTGTGTTTACCAACCTATCCTTTCAAAAAGGAAATCCCACTTTCTGTGATTTCTATGATGCTTACAAAATACACTTTCTATTTTTCTTCCTAAACTTTCCTTTGCTGTAAGATTTCAAATCCAGGAAAGGTCTATCGGGAGCCCAGTTCACCACAATAACGTAGCGATATGTCAAGTACTCAAGCACAATTCTACCAAACAATTAAAATACAGCTACATTACAGCTGTAAGTTGATAGCCAAACTTTGAAAGGCATTTTTTTGCTTCTTCAGAAGAAAAAAACTGCACCTTCCTGGTAACTATTTCCTTTTACAATAACGTAGAACGAATGGAAAAGCCTGCCTTCCAATCTCATTTCAAGGGCTCCATCATAATGCAGGCCAGCATCATGCCAACAGCACTTCTGGGAATAAGACACTGCTACTGACATAACCCATTACAATGATTAGAAATACATTAATGCAGTGAAGAAATTCATTACATGCCTCTGGCATCACTGTGACACTGAACGCGCTAGGCTATTCGTCAGGTCCTGCTTAAGCAGAAACAGTAAATGACTAAAAGCAATCATTTCGGTTTTTGTAACAGGCTGCTAGAAAAAGTTCCAAATTTACCAGTTTAGACTCCCCTACCAGCTCACTCATAAGTCAGCATTTAAGCGTGCAGGCATAAAATGAGCGTGTCTTTGATGAACATTTAGGTGACATGTGATCTCAGCTAATTAAATATTTAGCAGTGCACCTCCCCGTACTATAGGAAACTTCTGTTCCACAGCAAACATAACATGGTGACCACACAACCAGACTCTTACTGAATGCAGGACTGTGCTCACCTCCACTGCCCGCCCTGTGTAGCCTACTATAGGTTATAATACTACACACTAGCTCAGTGTAGGATCAAGTTCAGTAGAGTTGGGAGAAGCTATTCAGACCAATACCTTTGGTACCTTATTTCACTTGGTCTACTCTAGAATTCAGTGAAATTAAGGATTCACAATATGTGAGTTTTCCCCATTAGCAAAATTTAATTATTATAGTTTTCATAACTGATATCTAAAACCCCAAGACTATTATGAAAACTTTCTCCCCACAGTAGATCTTGATGTTTTATGTTTTAATTAAAATGATAATAATAATTTTTTAGAAATCCCATTTAATTACATAAAACCAGGAAAAATAATGTTAGCATACCTGAGCTATACAGCTGAAATCTCAAATTAGTTTAAAACCTTTCCCTTGATGCACTCTCTCCCACTGCCATTACACACTAACGATTCTCTTAGTGCTGGAGAGAAGTCTCCTATTTAACCCTCCAGAGCTGAGCAGAGTTTGCCCACATCTTCCTCAGTGCAGTCTCATTGCGAGTGCCTCCACAAGCAATGTTTGCAAGAGCTGGAAGGCCTGCAGACAGCATCCCTCCCAGAGCTCCTGGCACAGCTCTCAGGACACGTGTAATGCTTCTGGTTTACAGTCTATATTTATTTCACCCACACACATTTTTAGTTTGCTCCGAAGATGCTATGAATGGCTCCGCAGCTGGGAGTGTCTAACGTAGGTGTGTACAGCGCTCTGCTCACCCAAACCTATGTGTGGTGGTGGACACTTCCCAGCTTCATCTGCACAGCTAACGAATGCATGATTGATCTGCTACAGGGCTGATGAAGGCAGAGGAAGCTCGAGTAACTCTTCAGGACCATTAAAAAACTTCTTCAAAAAAATCAGTTTAATTATTTCCTATATATTCATCTATCACTGACTTCTGGTGGTTTTCCATGCTTTATTTCACAATAAGTTTTCATCAAGTTTTCTCTGCTTTCCCATAGCACTGCAGAGCAGCAGTGTCTGAACCTGCCATCTAAGGAAGAACGTTGGTAAGTGTAATTCACTGTGGCTCAGTTAGCATCAGCCATTTTGCTTTACTCACTGCAATTATATCCTCAGAGACTAGAAATGGCGGAAAACAGAACAGCAGTCAGAATATAAACAATTTTTATTTGCTGCAGTTTAGATGTCTATCTTTCAGGAGTTCATGTTGGTGTGAATGTGGGTATTTTCTCCACCCTTCAGGACCATTTTGTCTGCTTTTTTTAAACTGAGGGGGGTGGGTTTGGGTTTTGTTTCTTTTGTTTTGGTTTTTTTTTTGTGTATTGTTTTGGTTTTGTTTTTTTAAACAGTAAAACCTCCCATGTCAAAGGCACATATATATAAAAACTATACATGTGTTTTATAACATTTGTACTAATTCACTGGGATTTAAAGTTCTATTTCTGCATCCCACATCACTACTTTTAGAGTGAATTAATGCTTTAATGGGAGAAACAGAACTACGACCAAACAATGAACTTAGTGGCTCCATATAGATGGTCCAGCTGTCTACAACATTTATCAGCCATGTATTCCTTGATACATGCATCCAGCTTGTGAAGAGATTGATAGACAGGGCTCTGAACCATCACTCAAAGATAAATGGAAATATTTTTATTTGGCACAAGAAAAAAAACGAATCACTTTCACTGCCATAGCTCCAACACTCATATTTCCTGTCCAAGTGTTAAAAAAGTGAGATGTGCTTTTATATATAAGGATGCAAGGATACCTTACCCTAGCTCGAAGTATATATAGTTTTGAAGTCAATATGAATGTCTGGAAGAAGGAATTCTTTGCTAGTCTAAGAAAATATTTACCATCCTGCAAGTAGTTTTTAAATGAGCCTCATGCTGCCTATCTAAAGGAAGGCAAAAATCCACGCCAAAATCGAAAGCTGTCTAATGTCACCCACAGATATGTCAGAAACTTTTAGGAAATAATTGGCCTAATGCCAAGAAACATATATGCAATGTTCTGTAGGCTCAAACACTAAAATAAATGCACAAAACTAGTGCTGACACACTGAATCTACCTCACAAACCTTCAAAGAAATTCAAAAGAACTGGATCACAAAGACCTATCCAGTCTCAATACAACTTGGTATCAGATCTTTGAAAAAGACATCTTTCCTCAGACCTCTCAGAAACTGTCAGATCTCTCCTCCTACTCTAAAACAATAAAAAAAAGCTACAGCACAAGAAAAAAAGCTAAGGCAATAGAAAGTCTTCACACTGTCGTCTTTCAGTATCTTTCTTTGCCCTTAGAGATTGAATTTCTAACTTCTCCCCTTTATGCATAACTGTATAGCAAATGTTCTTCCCTGATTCAATTTTGTATGGAAGTATACTATACGAATTAACTGAAATAAGGTAAAACTTACGTAAGTTAGATTTTAAGGTTAATGAATATATTGATTTCTTTCAAATTATCAAATGTGTTACAGAATAACCATCTCAGTATCCCAAAATAAAACACTGATAATCAAAACAGACTTCTGAAAAAGAAATGTATGGACTGTCTACATAAATCTATGATGTTCAGTATTCAGAAAGATCCGTACCTATTCTGATATTGAAAGCGTAGAAGCTGAAAAAAATATTCTGCAGATTTCTAACAGCTAACATTAAAAGTCAGATTTCCTGTTACAAATTCAGTCCAAATGAGTGCTGCAACAAGGGAAAGTCTCTGTCACACACAGAAATAGACACAATACTCAGTCTCCCAACTCCAATGCTTACGTATTAGTGACCACAGCAACACAGCACTGCTCATTTGATTTATTAAATACAAAACAATGAAAATAATAATAATGAAAAGTATACATCTACAACAGCTATTTCAATACATAACGAAGGAACATTCTCACACCTATCATGGAAAGAGAACAAAACTGCAGTGTGACTGGGAAAAGCAACACCACAAAAACTTCAAGCTAGAACCTTCAAGCTTCCTTTCTGTTGGTTCCCCTGGATGCTCTATGAACTTTTTGTTTTTCAAGCACATGGTTTCTGTGAACAAGAAAGCCAAAAGATCACCTCAGACCTCTGTGACTTCAAAACAGCCCCAACAGCTCAGTTCTTCAGAAATAATGGAGACATCTATAGCCAGGATGACACATCAGGAGCTAGATGCTTAGTTACGAAACTTCACATTCAGAATTACAGAACTAGTCACAGGTTCACAATTCAAACACCTGAAGTCACTTACCCAAATTTGCCATTCACTTTATTAATAAAAAGGACATAAGCCTTTCTTTGTAAGGGAAACATTTAAAACCCTGATCGAGAGTATCAATCCACATGCAGAGATTTTGTCTGATACAGTGGAAGTAAAGAGCTTATGACATTGTGAAAACTCAAACACTTTATTTACTTACAGCTCCTAGGATTGTGCCAGATTGAAATATCATTAATGTTTTACCTGCAGATAGTGTCCTCTCTGAAGACGCACCGTATGCTATATTATAAAGGAGCCAGAAATCAATGTTAAGTAATGTATTGGATTTTCAGGATCACAGTATTTTCCAGATAAAGAAAAAACATTTACTGAAAAAGTCTCAAAAAGGAACAGTGATTAATGACCAACTCTGAAGAGCCAACATCATTTAATCGTCTGTCTGGACTTTCAGTCTCCTCTGAGGAGGCTGAGTTCCATCGTGCTGAGCTACAGATGCAACGTGGGCAAGACTGCAAAGCAGCGGGGCTAACAGGGGGCTAGTCTAAGTGTACATCAATGCCAAGAACCCAAAGCTTTCTTTCTAAATTGTATCAGTTCCAAAATCAAGGAGGTAAAACGTATTGGACAAAACCATGATATTGGATTGGACATTAGTCAGCAAGCTTAGCACATAGGACAGAACCAAGTGAGGCTTATCGAAAATGTGTAATTAAGGGGCATGAAAAATACATGAAAGGTTTTCCATGATCTAAACGCTATTCTTCACAGATGATCTTAACAGTACTGAACAGCCAATAACAGACCCAATATTTATAAGCAATCTTCTGTTTTGTGCTTAACAGTTCCAGTCTCAAGTCTGCCACTTACTATGTCAGCAGTCTACAGACAAAGACCCTTCCCACCATCACTGCACTGGGGACAGGCAGAACTGGTGATGGGGTGGGGGTGGAAATTCAGTAGTAGTAGGTGAGAGCACCAAGCAACGCTTTATAGCTGAACTTCACAGGGTTCTTGTTCCTTTTAATCTTAGCTCCATTCACTTCAACATCGTTAAAGAAAACCAGAGTAGAGCCATGCTAAAAATCAAGTACGAGGACGGCTACTAGGGTAACATCACAGGAGAAAGGGGATTATGAGAAGCAGCGTTCTCAGCAAGCCTGGCAGCTCTGGTTTGCCCAGGGAGATAGAGCTGTAGCACGTTGAAGCTAATGCCCTCTGTCAGGGGCTGCAGCAGCTGAGCAGCCTGAGCACAGCCATTTCTGCCACTCCTGCTCACTGCAAGAAGCCTTTAGCATGACAAGACAGGGCGAGGGGGATATCAGCAAAACCAATGTGAAAATAAATGTTGTTTGAAAAAGCACGGGGACATAGACAAGTAGAACATTGACAAAACACAAACACTGTTTTAATTTTGCTTGGCAATAACTACCATGTACGGTATCTTGGCTAATTCAGTCAGTATACTTTGTTGAAAACAGTTACCTAACCACATGTCCTGGTTTGAGGTAAAACAGAACCCATTTTCTTTACAGTAATTTTACTTTTCAGTTAAGTCTTCAAAGGACAAAAATGCTTCCGTGGTGGTGTAGTCTTAACTCACTCTTAAGATTTACAGCAGGTGGAGTAGTTATTAGAAGCCTATTACTACTACATCAGAAAACCTGTTGATCCAGAACCTCCTCAAAAAGCGTACTGGTACGTCAATCTGCCTTTCAGATAGCTCCTCCCTATTTCTTGAATTATCTGGGTTGTTAAATAGCAGTTGCTGTTGTATAAATTGTATACATGTATTACATTGCATATTGCAGCACCTGAATAAAGACATAAAAAGTATAGGATCCTTACCTGTTCTCAATTTTGCCTTGAGATGAGGCAAAACAATTCTTTACCGACTACCTTTTTTATTTACAGTCCAATTTTCCACTAACACATTCCTGAAAGAGTCCCATTATTACAAGTCTCACCTACTTTTGCCTTGCATCTGTAACACATTCACAATAAAGCCCCAACGTGCATCGTCACAACAGATATCTGCTAATTATGACACTGAATTTATTATACAACAATATGAAAATCAGACAATACTCAGCATTCACAGTAAATGGAAAAAAAATATTTACTATATTTGTATCACCCAAAGATATTTGCAGATCTTTAAACTCTTAGAAGTGCATAAACACACTAACTATAAGCAACTCATTTCCAGCAGAGATGCAAATTAGTGCCTCAAGAACTGCATGATACAAGAACCGCAAATCACCTATTTACAGATACTAGTTGGCTTAAAATGTATGTTTTTACTATTATTGAAGGCGGCAAAAGTCACTGATATTTCAGAAAATGTATGTTTCCTTTCTTCAATCTAGGCCTTAAACTCAAAATACTTACTGTAGTGCTAAAAATACGCAGGACGCTTCAAAGATTACAAAGATACAGATCAGACAATTACATCAAACAAATAAACTAGATCTTATGTTCACATCTACATGAAGAATTGAGACTTCTAAGGACTCTACAGTAAAATATTCTTAGCCCCCTAAAACAAAGTGCAGTTACAGCTCTAGGACTTCACAAACACAGCACTGCAATGTCAAGATAAAGTCCCACCTTGTATCCAAAAAGCTCTTTTTAGATTCCAACAGATTTTTAAAAGAACTTTGCGAAGGTCCTTGTTCTCAGACCACCAGGTCTGAGTATTAATTCACAATATTAATTCCTGCTGGCACAGCTCTAGAGCTTGTACAGCTATCCTAACAAGTGCGCTCCAAACAGCAGTTTCACATAGCAATAGGGAATGTAGTCATAAAAAACCCAAGGGGTTTTCTTGGTAAAAATAATATTTTAAATGTTTCTCCTTTTTCAAATAAACATGTTTGTCCTTATTTCATTTAACACAGTTTTTAGCATTTTGTGGGTTTGGTGTATAAGAGAAATTTTAAAACATTTCCAAAACATTTCAATCTCGGTGCAAGTAAAACACTCCAATTTCATCTTCCTGATTAAATGTTTCTGTAAGACAAAAAATTTACATGTACAGTTTCCTGTCTAAGTAGGCTTTGCCTTCACAGCTAACATTTCATATTCAGACTCCAATTGCACATCAAAGCTTTACTTTTAAATTCAGTAAAGATGCAAGTTTAATCTCAGGAGACTATGATGCCTTAGAAGTTAAAACATTAAGTGCTGCTACCAACAATCTTTAAGAAATTCTGCTTTTGATATACCCATTTCTAATGAGAATCACTGAAGTTACTCAACAAGCATGACCAGTTATCTTGGGTGACTTGCGAAACCTTCCACTCATTCTACAGAAACTAAAGCTTTCACTTGAATTTCTGTATAACCTTCTATACTAATTACTTTAATACTTTGTTTGCTCCCTGCAACAACTTTCACTTCTACTTTTTATCCCATACATTCATCTACAATACTGTCACCTTTCCCTCAGTTGCAACATAAGAAATTGACTTAATTAGCACACATTTTCAAAATGTTATCACTAAGTATTTGTAGCAATGTGCACCCTGTGTCACAACCCCCTCTGCAGTTAATTAATTTCCTGTACCCAAATAAACAACAAAAAATAAATAATACAAGAATTTGTTTTAAACATGCATTAAATTTCAGACAGAAAGACAACGGAAGGTTTGAGAAAATAAACATTTGTCAATAGTTGGCCAAAAATCCAGAATATTTCAGCATCTTAAAGAATTATTCCAAAAAAACCCCCACTTTTTATTTTTCCCCCTCTATTAGCTGCTCCACATAAAATCTCTTTTAACAGAGATACATATTTAGAAATCTCCATGCACATTTATTTCTCTTTCCTTCAGCAGTTCAGCATCTTCATTTTCTACAGTGCCCTAAAATAAATTCCAGAGAGGCACAGTTCCATCCTCTTGCACCAAATATTTACCTGTCTCAAAGAAAACTTTCTTTTTTTCTTTAAGAGATATTAAGGCCCTTAGTTACTGTCTTAGTATTTTCTCCCCTGCCTTATACTATAGTGAAGGTACATTAACAACACATAATGCCTTATCTCTTCACTGAAGGGAAGAGGTGCCTGACTGACTTCCTTTCATTTCAAGGGTGCAAGTTTTAATCCTTAAGTGAATCGGTCCTGCCTCCATCTTTCAAGACAGAAGATTTGCCACTTTGCAAAGGTTCATGATTTCCCCTTTGCTATGCAGCCAAATCACCTGTAAAAGCAATATAGCACAAGTAAGGGAAGATGCTTATTGACAGAGCGCTTTCTTAGATGAGGCAGATCAGAAATGAAAGACCAGCTCAAACTCGGGCTACGAACTCAGCTGATCAAGTACTGCAAGCAGAACCCAGTCGAAGTAAATGCATTTCAATGATAAATTAATATCGGATGCTGCTCTCCGGAAAAAAGCAGTTCAAAATAACAACCGAGAGTGAGCAGGGTTAAAACTTTCCAAAATTAGCCTGACGTGATCTAATTGAACTCCAGTGGGAGTTAGATTAGGCCATGTGCCCACGGCAACATGAGTCTAACTGCTGCCTCTCAAAAGCAACAGTTAAATGAAAACTGTCTATTACTACTAATCTGACCCAGCCACATGCATTAATAAGTTATTTTCTTTTTTTAAAGGTAGCTTTCCTCAAAGTTTCCACAGAATTTTGTAAGCACTTAAAGACAGACTTTTCTATATGTATATATAGCAAGCAGGCTGGCAAAGAAACACCATGATGATACACTGGAAAAATAAACCCAACTATCAGTGGTTTAATAAAAAAATACCAACTTCTTTCATTGTTTGAGGCAGTTTCTTTATATCCAAATCTCAGTGCTCGTCTGTAATATAAGTTTTTAAATCCTCTAAAAATTGCAGCCACCATTTGTTGCTCTGAGGAGAAAAACCTACATCATTTCAACAATAATATGTAATGCGCAACTGTTGCTGCCAGGGACTTTTTCCATATATCATGCAAACACATCACCTGTCATACAAAAATATATTCTTAACACTCAGTTGCTGTAAAATTAATTTATTTGCAGTGCCAGGAATGCAGCCTTGAGGGGAAAAAAATAATTAAAAATGGCTTTGTTGCTTTCATCTTGATGTTATTTTAACGTGAATGTTTCATTACAGCAATATATCTATGACCCATGAGTGAGATCATTTACCTCTTTAGCTACTTAAATTCTATTTAAATGGTCATTATGAATGATTGTAGAACTAATGAATTTGTCTTCAAAACAGTCTCAGAATTTAGGAAGCATTTCCTAGACACGACAGGCAGATATTTAACAAATCTCAAAATAAATATTTGACAAACCCGATAGAGTAAACATACAAAACATTTACCCAGGCAGCCATAGTTGGCCCTTTTTTTATCAATTGTTTGTGAAAGCAGAAGATGGAAGAATAATGACTCTATTCACAAGTGATTTGGCAAAGCATAAAAAAAGGTATCTTTTTCCCCGAAAGTGCAAGTTTAGGTTGAAGATGAGAGGTTGCTTTTGAACTTCAGCATTTCTATAGCTACAAACTTCATAGGCAGATCTTCAGATCTGAAATAAACACCCTTCTCCAGCCTCTACTTCTGGCATCAGGAAACAGCTATCTGAATCTTTGCATTTTTAATACCTCCAGACTGTGATCTCTAGACTATACCCCATCCTACAGCATTTGCAAAATTCTAGCTGGAAGGACTAGCAACCAGCAACTACTCAAATCTGCCTCTATCATTTTTAAGATAGAAGAGAAGAACATTATGACTATTCAGATATATGACTGTTAAATTACCAGCTGCACATTAAGCAGCAGTAAGGATTAAATTTAAGGCTTCAAGAACCTGTTTGTCCTTAATCTTATTTTACATTATTATAAAAGTTTTGTTACAAGATAGGATACATTTCTTATATTTTTGCCCTGACCAAATATGAACTAAAAAAACCAAAAATATATTCCACTCTGCACAGATATGGTTGCAAGAGGAACATGTTTTGACATTCTAAAAGATAACAATAACACAAAAATTAAGTGTAATTGCTATGTTTTACGACAACAATGCTGTATCTAAGATGTATTAAGATCTTAATTAACTTACTTGTAGTCTTGAATAATTTATAGTCAAACTACACCTTTAAATACACCACTGTTAATTGTCCTACAAAAAATTGTAACCAAAAGATTGTAAAAAGGAATTTTTTATCCCTCCATTATTTTTTGGGATGGATTTAGTTCAACAGACCAACAATATTCTGCTCTTTACACAGAGCCTTCATATAGCTGCAAGGAAATACTTTAAAAAACACAACGAAAAATTTTTCTTAATAATGAAGTTTTAAATTGACTAGGTTCATCAGTAGTGTTTTCAGGTTCTGTTAGTTTTTAAACTATAGCTGAATTGCCACTTGTTATTCCAAGAACTTTTTATTCTGGGTGATTTTACTGGAAATGAGCAGAAAAAAAATTACAAATACTTGGTTAACTGTTGGCTGAATCCATCAGGCTTCACATAATTAACCACCTACTAGTCACTCCTACTTTGAAATTTACAGGATCATAGAGTTCTAGGAGGCCACATACCTTACTTTCTGTCGTTCAAGAACTATTTGACGTACAACATTTTTAATGCCTTATCAAAAATATATATGAAATAGTGCTCTTACAGTTAGTGGGCTATAATGAAAGAACCTTCTGGAGATTTCCCACCTGAGTGTGACCTGTTCCATTTAATAATCTAAAAGGCATGGTAATACACATTGTAACAGTCTATGCAGCTAAGCTTACTAATGTCCTTAAAGCATTCTGACAACTTTAATACAAAGCCTGGAAGAGTGTCCAAGTAAGGTATCTAGTAGGTAATCCAAAGCTTCCCGACAGTTCCTTAAAAATGGAACTTCACCAAAGTGAGAATTCTGTCCTCAATGTTAATGTGGCAAAACTAAATCTTACAGCATCAAAATGGGCTCTAGAAAGAGTCAGGAGGGCTGGGAAAGGGATCGTGGACACTCCAGTGCTTGGAACGGGGGTCAGGGATGTTGCAGGGGTCTGTGTGCCACAGCCTCCCCCTGTTTTCACTCTTCCAGCTTCCTAGAACACCCTTGACCTCCACAGTGCTGCGGGTGTAGGGGATTTACACTGCCAGGAGCAGCCCCATCTCTGTCGGATGCAGCAGCAGTAGAGCTTTGCAAACAAAACACCAGAATGGCAAATGAGGCCATTCTTGCTGTTGGAATGGCCAATCTCCATCTGTTAACCTACTCAAAACAGACAGACAACTGTGCAAGGCAGCAATCTACTTTGGTTACGCTTATGCCTAAAGCCAAATCTGCATATTCTGAAAATGGAAGGTGACACAGTAACACGGAACAGTTTGAGTCAGAAATGTATGCTGCAGTACTTAATTACAGCTGGGTGAATTAAGGACTGTGTTACCAATTTATTTACCCAGCTGCCTCCCCCCCCCCGACTTTGCAAGTCAAGCTAAATCTTTCAGTATTAAAAATCTCACTTAAAAATTATTTGTAGATCTTATCACCCAATAACTGAATTAATTCAGCTTGTAATTTTTATCCATGGAGAAGCACAAGCACAAGTCATTTTGTAGGAACATCATCTTCCTATTTTTGGGGGGATAGAAAGGGACAAGGAATTATCTTTACACCTTTTTTCCCTCCTGTCTAAATCCCTCACACAATACTAACTCCAGTCACGTTTGGGAAGCCCAATCAGATGACTCTTACCAGAGTCAAGTAGAGACTGTTCTGCACTGCACAGTGCTGAGCTCAGACACTGATTCTAAATGGTGATTGTTTATGGGTTCTACAAATAGTATTATCAGCAAAAAGGTAGCATGTCTTATCAACTCTCTTTATCCATTTATACCCATTAATACCATATGCACTGTCCCAGCAAAAGGGTGCCTTTTTTTTTTTAGCATGACAAGCTCTCATTTTGACCAAAATTCCTTACAAAGACCCCACCCTACAGCTACTTTTGAAAGCATTAGTATCTTTGCCATTTTAGAATTTAAATTAATTCAAATAATATCATTGCTAAACACAAAGTATTCTTTTTTGCATTCCATAGCTGTAAATACTATCTGATTAAACACATTTTCATCTCAGAAAACACTTTACATTGATAAAGGACTCTTGACATACAGAAACTGTTGTATCACCATTCACATATGTGCCTCTATTCAATTTCTCTTTCACAATTCTTATTCAGAAAAGACTATCCAAATGTTTAGATTTGGCCATGAACTCAGCTTCTTCGCAGCTTCTTAATTCTTGGAACACAGCATAACAGCATGCCCACTTCTAGTATTACTTCTGTAATAGGAGACTAAGGGGTCTGATCCCTTGATTTGGATCCATATGCTATGTTGATTTTGTAATAAATAACAGATAATCTAATCTGAAAGAAAACTACATTGCTCAAACTAGCACTCTTTGAAAGTTATGCCAAAGTTAATCTCTACCAGAGATATGCAAAAGAAAGAAGCCAGATTTCAAAGCACTGCATGACTGTTGGAGAGAATCTCAACAGCCTGATAAAAGACCGGTTCTACCGCTCAAAGCTATCTGAGAACCATGACTGAATACACAGGCCAGACTTTTCAAAGGTACCATGATGTTAATGAATTTACTGGCCTGTTTTTAACAGAAGTCTGAATCCTTCTGAATATCCCCACAGGCTTCTCAAGTTGGGCATTCAAATACCAAAGCACCCAAGATTAGAGACCATTTTGGAAAATGTAATCTGCATTCAGCAGTTGCCTATACAAACAATTCTCTTGTAAGCATTTAACTCGTTCTATCCAGAGCACTGTGGAATATACAAACATGACAAACTTCATATGGAAAAGCTGTCTTCTGTTTGCCATTTCTGTTGCATATAAATAGAAAGGTCACAGGTTTTACATTTTACAGTACCATGAAAGAAGGATCTTTCTTTTAATTATTTAAACCTTGAAATGACAGAGATGGAAATGTCTGACTTACTGTAAGGTGTTGTATCAGTAGGATCAGGAGGTGGAAAATTTTCTGTGAAGTTGACATTACACAAGTCCGTACTACAGCAGCAGAAGCGATATGTTCCATTCTGAATCAAGGAAGGGGTGGTTGTAACTATACACTCCTCAAAGTGACACTCTTGTGGGTCTCCTATATGAGACCAGCAACCTGTAAAAAGAGGCAAATTAAAGAATTCTTTTTAAAAGAGACATAAAATTAATTCTACTGCGTGGACAATTAAACACACCTATGCATACATTACCTAATTAAATCTTACAGAGTGGGTTGAAAACAGTTATCATAATTTGCCTGTCTGAATCACTACTACCTTTTAAACCAAAAACTGAAGAATTTTTTTCAGAATTTACCACAGTCAAGGAGAAGAAATATGGGCAGTGATAAAGGCCAACATCAGAGGTACCCAGCTGCCAGCCACAATATGACGAAACCTGAATTCTTGAGCCTTCTAAGCAGATGTATGCCATTCCTCATTTCTCTGATACCACAGACAACATTACCACCCTCTGGCCCACAGTATAGATGAAACTGTGACCTAGTCCCCTCCTTAGAGCTAGGCCACATGACTGCATCTAGAGCTTGGTGCTCTTTGAATAACTTCTAAAAAGTCTGTCCTTCCTCGTTATCAACATCACTGGACTCTTCTACAGTAACACAATTTATTTCTTGGTTAATGCAGGCCTCTTCTCCCTGCAGCAACTCTTCCTTCCCAATATGGTCCATGGCAGGTTATGCACAAACGCCTGGAAGGGAAAGAGGTAGCATGGGGGCAGAGGTGAGCAGTCAGACTGCTGCTTCTTTCAGTAGATTACTAATTACCGATTCAGTAGATTACAGATCAAACATGAAACCAGAACATTGAGTACAACTGCACAGGATGTTTGTAAATACAAACATTTTCATTCCGCCTTATACTACATCAACTGGTACCCAAGTAACCAACAGCAGAGTCCCTGAGAATGGTAATCACAACACATCTCCAGCCACTGCAAGACCCTTCACCCCTCCCTATCATCACTCCCCCTACAGAACAGCAGTGATTGCCATTTAGTGATATGTGACAGTTTTGTGCAATAGCTGCAATTTCCTTTGTACAGAAACATCCAATCAATACAAATATATATTTTTACTTAACGAGACACTTATTTTTAAATTTATGATTACATCAATACTTATACTGAGATATACTCAAGAAAGTTATCTTCCTCTGGACATCCTAAGCAACAAGCAATTTGAGTGTTTTTTCCTCCCACTGAGCATTGATCTCTTTGGTCTCGTTTAGAAGTCACTGATTTCAAACAAACTTTCTGTTCATACTTAAAATTGCTAAATGGGAAGCTTGAAATTATGCTTTGTATAATGCACAAACGAAATGTATAGTTTGCAACTGTGCGTCTTCGTATCAGCTGGCTAGATCACAAAAAAGTGAAAAAAGAGTAGCAAAACTAATGCACTTCCACCAAAATGTTACATACCTTGTTTTACAAGATGTATGTCTCCTTCTCGTGTTTTTTCCCAAAGTCCATAGCAGGTACTACCTTTCATGCACAAAATTGTGCCATTCTCCTGAGAGATTCGGCTCTCACTGATTCCATGGTCCTGCTGATACGGGTCTTTAAATGCACACAGCCGCTCCTCGCTCTGCGCAGCTTTAGAGAAAGAAAGGAAAATATTTTTTGTCAGTGATTTTATGCATAAAATATTAACTTTAATAAAAGTATGATTAAGGTCTTCTTGAATCTTACATTCAAACCCATCCTGAATTATACATATCTGTTCTTTAAACTGTACTCCAACAGTTAGAAATAAAAATAGTTATATTCCAAAGTTACTTTCATAAAGAGGATAGAAAAAACTCAGCAGATGTTTCAAAATGAATGTGCAAATGTTTGAAGTTCACAGGTGCAGAATAAAAATTTCATTGCATAGTCTGCATCATTTGTCCTCAAGCATAAGTTAAGCAACTGTTAGCTGGTTTCTTCAGCAACCGCATGCGTTACTTAATTGTTTCCAGATCCCAAACCAAGATGATCTTTTTCAGACTGCCAACCCAGTGCCTACCTAATTCAGAGGGCTTTTTCCCCACTCTCTATTGACCCATCTCTTTTTTCTACATGCTATCCAGCCATTGCACTGACATTTACTTCTTTTTGCCCAGTAACTGATGAGTTTGGGCTCTTTCACACAACTGCATTAATGACCACCAACAGAAATACTAACAGCAGAGTAAAACCCATATGATGGAGCAGCAGTTCTGGGAAAACGCTGCCTGCAAAAAGGAACAATGCTGCCTGTAAAGTCTCCCTGTGGAATGTCCAGCAGAAACTTTATAAAACATACAAAGAGAGGCCAAAAAATAAATACTCATGATCACCCGGAAAAATCTTTGGAGTTTTTTATTACAACAAAAACAAATGCAAAACCACCCACAAAAAGCACACTGATTTTTACAAGAATATTTAATCAACAAACTTAAAAAAAATAGTATCTTAAGAACTCGTATCTTTTACCCATACGATTACTACTTTTTTGTTTATATCACCTCAATGAAAAGAATCAACCAGGCTGATACAGCTCTGTCATCTTAGGAAGAGAAAAATAAACACATTCAAACAATAAATTCTTCAGAAAGGCATCAAGTCTAAGATGAATAAATCCTACATTTGTAGCGAATATGATTTTTAGAATATTTTCATTCTTCCCTTGAATAATTTTATAAAATACTTGGAAAGCCAGGTGTGTGATTACAAGGCACTTCTTAAGTAGTATTCAGTAGTACAGCTCAGCAAACACCCAGTTGCAGTAAGAATTTGTATTATGTATCTCAACAGCTAGATTTTGTCCAGTTCTTTAACTCCCATGAAAGCACTGGTAGCAAAAAGATGCAAGGTGGAGTAGACTGGTCCTTTGGAAAAACAGATTTTGAACTTAAAAAAATATAGCATATGTAATTGTAAATTATTAAACGGTACTGTATAAAATACATGCTCACCAAGGATTTAATTATTTGATCGTTCTGCAGCACTGGCCCCAAAGAAGCCATGTTTCAGCAAGGCAGACTACCTGCAAAAACTCTGTTTCATTGTGTCACCAGCCCAGATGACTGGGTAACAGAAAGACAAACCAAGAGGCTCAGATACATGCCTCCCTTCTAAGGCAGTTATTGTTCATTAAGGAGTCAAAATTAAAAATTCTCTTAAGCTGAGACAACCATAAAGAGCTGCACCATCCAGAAAGGCAGTCTGGCAGTGACTCCCAGTTTATTCCGTGGCAGCAGTAATTAAAATAGCACAACTTAACTTATTTTTCAGTGGTCTAATAGGGCGTGTACAATTAGTTGAGCTGCATGTCAGCTCAGCGGTGGTAAAACTCTGAGCTGAGGAGACAGGAACTTCTTAAGCCACTGTAATTCAATCACTTGCAGCTCCATGTACTCCAATAACCTGGCTACTCGGTGCTACTCACCCACCTCTCTGTACACTGGTCAGTGTATAATTAACACTTTACATCTGGAATTACAGTTCTGAAGTGATAAATACATGTATTATAAACCAGCGGCTTGATATTCAGAAACTCAGTTGCCGAAATTTCTATCTAATTTTTTTGCTTTCTAAAATGAGTTAGTCGAGTTACTGAGGACAAAAAGGTCACACATTAACAGCTAGCATATGCTGCCTCAAGCAGTACTTGCCAGTCGCACGTAGTAGTTTTATTCTCAGGAACAGCTGAGTATGCCAGGCGTGAAGCATCTGTCCTGCATTCTCTGCTCCATGACACGGGACTGGCCAAGAAACAATATATGAAAGGACACTACTCCACTGCCATATGAGAACTGGAGCTGACTAACTTTTTGAAAATCCAAAGGACAAAAAAATTGTCATGGAACTGTAATTTAAGAGAGAACGGGACAGAATCATACAGCCTTGTGAAACATGACATATCTGCTCCCAGAAACACTACGAAGGTCTGAGAATCAGTTGCGTGTGATAGCTGAGTGGGACTAAGGTCATCTGAGACGTTGTTTGTTTACAGAATGCTCAAACTGTTGCAAGATAAGCCCTTTCATAGTTTGCCTTTATTGTGAAAAATAAATTAAAGAACAGAATTTATAGAACAGCCACACAGATTTGGTTTCCTTATCAAAAATCTGTAGTAATTGCAGGAAAGTGCACTTTCATAATAGCTCCATGGGCTTTTAAAAAACAAAAAAAAAAATCTTTTAACCTCTGAACTAATGGAAGAAAAAGAAAAAAACAAAACAACTTTCGGTTTTCCTTTCTACTCAGAAATACAGTTACACATATCATGTCTGTGCTCCAGAGACACAGATGGCTTTAACTGCCTATTCTTCTGTTCTCTTTGCCTTTCTATAAATCTTGGGATCAAGGTTGAGAGGCAAGAACATGCAGAAGATACTTGAAAAAAGAAAAGCTGTTAACCATCCTGCTAGATGCTGTCTAACCATATGCTACAGAACATAGAAGTTGCTACCAAAGGTTTTTCTGATTTAAAAAAAACATGTACCGCCCTATAAGAATACCTGCAGAAGGGAGGAAGGGGCAAGAATAAGGAAGTACAACATCCACTGCTAGCAACCTGAGTGTCTATCGCTTTTCTAGCAAACTAATAAAAATGCAAGTTAACTTGCCACAATTTAATGTCAGATGATCTCAGTGGGAAACTTTTCCAACAAAAAGTAAAGGTTACTCACCCAACAACTAGAGTTTTCATGCTGATCACTGCACATTCCTGCTTCGATTATAACTTAGAGTAGTACAACCCCTGTGGGAGCAGTACCCACTGCAATACCCTGCTGACCCCTGCCCCTTCTCTGATGGCATGGAACATCTGGAGAACAGGGGACATATAACAAAAGCTACTTTATTTTTCTCTATGGCCTCTGTGGGTTCATTGTTGGAGCTGTAATGCCGAAGAAAATTGGGTAGGGCATTCAGATGTCCACAACCGTCTTGAAGAACACAGAATAGATGAGCCGCTACAATTTCTTTGCGTGATTTTGGCACATTCCTGCTCTGGGAATTTGGCAGTAACGTTTCCTTCTTTCAGGCAGTGGAAACTAGTCAGCTCAAAAACTTTTAGTACTGAAATATTTTTAAGTCAGGCCTTGAAAGAAACCTCCAACCTAAAGTAGTATACCTAAACCTTCCCCAAAAGAAATGGAAATACTACTACAAAAGCACACAGAAGTACTGGGTTGCCTATTCTAAACTTTACCTATTTCAACAGAAATCTTAACCTTCAATGTAAAAATACTGTTGCTCATTTGGATTTACAGGTGTTCCTCATGGATGTCAGTTTTCAGTCACCATGGGAGCCAATAGCTATGCATGGTGCCCCTTGGGAGCTCTGCACCTCCAACGTGAAAGGGCAGCCACCAACACTCTTTATAGTAGCTTAGCTGGAAACAATTCCAAAACTGTTTATTCTAAAAACCTATCCTTGGAGATAGCCAAAAGCCATCTGGACATGGTCCTGGGCAAACAGCTACAGGTGACCCTGTCTTGGACACGATGACTCCAGAGGTCCTTTCCAACCTCAACTATTCTGTGATTCTCACACGACACAGGTCTCAAGGTAATCAATGTGCAGTGACCGGACAGAAAAATGATACTCTTCACCTGGGCTACCTGCTATATCTTGTCTCCAAGTCAGGTGAAATGGTAGGGTAAGACAAGAACTACTGGATTCTCTTGTTTGTCTTCAGTTCAAATAGATCCAAAATGTTAAAATCTTTATTAAACAACAAGAGCAATTAAAAGAAACAACTTATCCTATGAAGACTGAGGCTTTTGAACCGTTCCATTTGATATATCCAGTACATTTGCTACATGTGTCAGAAAAACGAAGGGCAAAGCCAAATGAAGGGAGAGGGGGGGTGGGCTGTTGGACCGTACTTAAACACAATTATCTAATTAAATCAGTAAGTGACAAGTGTAATTTTAGAAATATGGAAATTATAACTACAAAAAGGAGAAAGCCACATAAAAGGCTGTGTCCAAAACTGGAAAACAATTTATTATTTCTTTTACAGTATATAAGAAGTAAGAAAAGGACTTTTGGTACTTTGATTATCTTTATACAGTAAATGTCATAGTAACTTATATTTGTTCATCACATAGAATTCATTATATGTTCAGGTCTTTTCTAATTCACCATCAATAAAAAAGTATGAGAGAGAATTTGAAACATAAATGGCAATTGAATGCTTACGTGTCATATATCACTAAAAAATTTGCTACTACATACAAGTGTAGTAGCAACAGATAGGCTGACATTGAGGAGTACAAAAAGTAAAACCCGAACAACAAATTGTGAAGGATTTATAATGAAATGCCTATTTTCCACTCCTCTTGAATTTGTGTATCAGACAATGTCAAAATCATTCAATAAAAATAATAAAATGAACTCAAACTTCCATTTTCTCATCCAACAGATACTTCCAACACAGACAAGAAGGGAAGGCACTATTCCCAGGAGTTCTACCAAGGGAAAAACCAGCCAGAGTGGGGCAGGCTCTCCACCTCCCTACCATAAACCAGAAAAAATCCAAAAACTTTCTGTTGCTTTCCAGCCCATTTTACACCTATATTTATATAAAAAAATACTCTTTACACTCCAGTTTCAAAAACATGCTTAAATCATGAGCAGCATTACAATTGAGAATGGGTGCTTCAAGAAGTAATCTAAGAAACGTTAAATGTTCTTAGTTTTCCTGCTTGGCTGCTGTTAGCGCTGCGTCTGATACAGACTTAACTTCAAGCAGATTGTGAAACCTTATTGTCATATGCCAAAAGGAGAATGGGGAAACAGACTACATTAAATTACTTTCCTGAAATCATAAAGGAACTGGGAATTGCCCATAGTTTCCGAAGTCCATCCTGTGGCCCACTCTTACTGCCGCAGAGCTCTGAGAGGCATGGAGTTTGTCCCCATGCCACTCTACGGTTTCAAGAAAAAACACGAGGGCTTCAGGAATTTCCTTTTGGCGTATGGGTCAGGTTTTGATACGATTACAATCTTAGCATTTTTGTTCTTCTGTCAACAAAAAAAGCTGATAAAACAAGTTATTATAGGAAAAATATTATACTGACGTTTTCAATATTTTCTCCCCATTGCTGCTCTTTCCAACTGCTCAGGAACCAAGAAGTGCTTCACACAAATACATGAATTCTGGATGTATCTAGTGGTTTGCTACAAAAACACCCTAAGATATGTTTATTATTTGAATACTTGCCTTCGTTCCCCGCTATAGATATTTCTGGACAGCAAAGATCAAAAGAAAATTACAAGTGTATCTACTGTGTCTGAAATCTTGGGTGCTATGAATATACTGTTCATGTGTACTAGGATGAGTTTGAACAACCAAATAGGCTGATACTGTTTTTAATATACTAATTCTTTTGAGATCATTTTGTGTTCTAGGAACACCTAATTACTGAAAACAATTACAACAAAAATACCAAGTTACAGGAATCCAACTGCAAATCCTTAGAACATGAGTCATGTTTTCATTAATAGCATAGGAAGTCAGATCTATTAGTACTTAAATGACGCTTCCTGACCTTAAATCTATTCAATGCAGTACACGGAATTTGTATCAAATGCAAAGGGAGGGGGAAAGGAAGAAAAAAGGACTCAAATGTTACTCAAATGCTACATAGAATTACTCTACTCCATGTTCTACTTGTCGGGATTAAAAATAAATCAACAAAGATGTGTCACTTTACGATTTAAGCCTGGCAATACATTTCAGGATGGAACAGTGACGTATCAAAGAATCTCAGATAACAGAAGACAAACTTGCACGTAATCTACATGAAACAGACTTGCTAGCATCACAGACCACACATATGGGTACCATGTTGGTAATTATGTCCGACTGCCTTCATGACCACATAGGTGAAGACTTGAAAAAAGAAAAAAAATGAAAAAGGTTTCCAAGGATTTGTTTGCCTTTAATGGGATTTCTTTAAATACACGTCACCATACATTCAACTGGAAACCTCATTAGGCTGCAACAGATTTTTTGAAAAAAGATTAAGTTTTTTTTTTCCCGTAATTTGTCCTTTGAATTAGTGAGATTTTCATCAGAACAGCCATAGACACAAAACCTGTTTTCTTTTGGCCCTGTCAGCTCTCAATGGAGTTCCTTCATTTACACAATATGGGGAAACATCATTGCCCTCGAGGCAGGGTTATGAGGTAGCACGTGTCTTCATAATGCAAACTATTAAAAGGAAGGCGAATAAAGTAGTGTACATCAGGAGGCTCCTTTGAGTACATCCTTTCAACTCTTGGTAGCTGAATTCTTGCATGATATACAGAGAAACAGAATCTTGAAGAAACCATCACTTTGCAAGCACCCTACTGCTGCTTTTTTCATCTTTTCTCCTCAGAGGTTTTAATTACAAGTATTTCTAAATGCGTATACACTTATATATCACAAGCAGATGTCTTTTGGAAGAAGTCATTCTCCTACAGACAGACCATCCTTAATACTAACCTAGAGTGGGAGGAAAAAAGTTAAACTTCTGGTAATCTTCTATGTATTTACACTTCCAGTATTTTGCTTTATAGCGTGTTTGACCAACTGCACAGCAGAGATCTGCACTGACTGGTCAGGAAGAGAAATAAATTGTCTGCTTAAGGATTGGGCATGAAAGCATGAAGGTCTAAACCAACCAGAAATGGCCCGGGGACTTTTTGAGCAAGAGGTTAGGAGCAGCACAGGGCAACACACAGGCCAGGAGCTCTCAGTCGGGCAGACAGCACAGCCCATTGCTTCACAGCAAACTTCTGTGCTAGAAGTCCTCCAACTGGGCTCCACAGACACAACCACTAGATTAATATTTTAAAGACATGAATAAGAAATTTGCATGGGAGAATACAGTAGGAAGTTCCAGGAGGGAACCAGGAAAGTAAAGAAAAATGCTTCAGAAATTTACAACTGTGGTCATAAGCTTTCCTCTCAAAAAGAGAGGGAATAAATATCATAATGATTAAAGCTCCTCCTACATTTTATAGGACATATTATGTACCTCAAGAAATACTGCAAAATATATTTTGACAATAAATGCCTTACAGTTTATAATCAACGTTAAAATCTGGAATAATCTCTTCACAGTACTGCATATCTTTAGCCTTCATTGACGAAAATTATTCTGGTTCTGTGTGCTTTTGCTGTGTAACATCACAGTTTCAAATGCTGGCAATTACATAGAGCCAGGCTTTGACTGAAAACTAGTGCCAAAACCAGAATGATTGCTAGTACTGATACCCATTTCAAAGTGATTAAGTGACTGCACATGCAGATAACTAAATCATTTATGTTCATTACAAAACCCTTTTCCACCAAAATAGCATGAGACCAGAAAATTCAAGTGTTGTCTTTTCTCTACATGGATATACTTTAGCCTTTCCTTTTTCTCAACCTGACCTTTAAGCAAGCAACGAAATTTGAAATCTCTTTTCTCTCCTTACTCCCTTTCTAACAGAGGGTTGTCTGCTGATAAACACTACCAGCAGTAATAGAGACGCCAACCTTTTCCTGTCGTGGATTCTTCAACAGTACGTGGGTACATTGGTGTTTCACCTTCGCTCTGGAGTACCAGTGGTCTGTTAGCACTAAATGAATAAAACCAAACTGGATATTGTATCTCGCATGGTACGCAGAAGGTTCACACATGGCTTCCCACCCAGGCACCGCTGTCTTGCTCCCCTGCGGTACATGGCCCATGGGCTCCTCTCGGCCCAGTCTGGGATGTGCCGACCCCCTCAGCACAGCCTGACTGCCACTGGGCCACTCACACACGGCCCCCCTTGGCAGCCCTCAAGTGTTACACGCCTCTGCCCAGTCACATCCACTATATCAGGAATTTTGTGAATCGGAATGAATGTAAATAGAGCGCTACGGAGAGCCCCAAAAGTAAACAACTCAAATTGTTCAGTGAAGGCCTTGTTCTCCTTTCCCCAAAATTTACTCTCAAAGGAAGTGTTACCTAAGTAGAACCCAGCTTAAGCGAGAGGAGCCATGCAGGAGAGCAACAGGATGGCAGAGATTTATTGCTAGCAGCTGACAAATTATTTAGTCCCTAAATGCTGCCAGTTTTTACGCAAAAATACCTGAGCTTAGTGCCTATAAACTGTGTCACTGCCTCGTTTCCACAATCTTCTAAATGTTTCTGAGAACAACCAGACTGCCTTGCTGTGCAAATCTCATCTAAATCAGGCATTACTACAGTATCAAAATTTTACTCAACGAGTAAGAGCACAAGATACAGTGGCAAGAAAGCCAGCAACACCTGGATTCTGGCATAAGACCTGCTGGGACAAAATTCAATAATTTCAAGCAAATTTGAACCAACAGGGTTATTATTGTTTCATGGTTTACATCAAGAGGCTGAGGCATTTTTCAGCTGATAGGGGAAGAGATTCAAGCTGAATCTGTAATGAGGATATATCTCATTGACCCAGCCTGGGTCAGAGAAGGGCAAACTACAGAATTAAAACCAAGTGTCCTGAAGTCTCAACTAGAGCCCTAATAAGTTGACCTTCGACTACCTCTACTTTGGCCACTAATATGCCATTTAGGCCCTTACCTTACAAGATTTCCTCCAGAATGCAGCTATTTAAACCAGAAAAAAGAATCTACTTCTCTCAATGATTGAGCATTTTCCTTAACATTGTTTTACAGCTGTGTTCAGCTGGTATGCAGTCAGGACATTTGGTTTTATTGTATAAGTCTGCCTAATTCAGGAGGTTTCTTCCTTCCATCTTTTTCCCCTTTGCTAAATTACCATTGACGTTTAACAGGACAGAATTAGAATTAAATGTATGTAACACACAGGTAGTGGAGGAAGCTTATCAATCTGTCCAATACAAAATTTCTAAATATATCACTCGTTAGCAGTGAAAATCCCACTCTGGTATGTTAAAAAATGATAACATTATCTTAGTTTTAGATTATGCAGGATTGACAACGTTTTCTAATACAACTGTTCGCTTAAGAAACAGTTACAGGCTTTGCAGCAAGAGACTACAGCAAATTTTGTGGGTTTTTAATGTAAAAATAGTAAAATGTCATGGCATTTTAGCATTCACTTTGGAAGCTATAAAATACTCATCTTTGTCATCAGACTTCAACCTATATCCTGCATACAAGCTGTAGCCTCCAAAAACTTCACATTCCATATTAAAGCAAAATCCAGCCAGCATGGAGTATGTTTAACAGTTACTTAAGGGAGAATCTAATCTAAGCACATTGGTAGAGTACAAAGCAAAAAAACATTTTCCCTCTACTCTGAATGCTTGTTTTTTGCAATAACGTTAAGAGCTTCCAAAATTTTAAATATAGTTGAAGACAATTATTTTCTGTAGGGGTTCACAGGGCAGAAAGCATCTCTGTGGCTTCAAATCACATTGTTCAGATTACACCGTCTTCTTGTCTCAAGAAGTAACGATTGCTTATTTTACCCCATGAGCAAACAGGAATTCCAGTCTTTACACATAGTTAAATCAGCTCAGAAAGAATCTACTCAGAGATTCATGATGCTGGCCAAAAGAAAATGATACATTTTCAGCTAGAAGTATTTTGTAAGTCAGTTTTAATGTATGCCTTCCACTTTACGAAGTATTACTCCAACTCAAGCTAAAGGTCATTTAAGCCCAGATTTCTAGAAAAACATAGGGAAGGAAGTGGCTTTCACTGACTCGATGGGATTTTGGACATGCAGCTTCTCCAGGTCTCCTGGAAAAATCTCAGCTTACATTTAATCTTAGGAAAGCATTAGTATGTATATAACAGGATTTTAACAAACCTAGCATTGTTCCAATTTTTTAAAAAATATTATTCACTTCCTAAACAACTATGTTTCCATTCAGAGACATAAAAAAAAACCAACTTAAAAATAAGTATGTTAATGTTACTGTTTAACAATTATGTCACAACAGAAATCATCACAGCCTTAGTCACACATAATCTTTTCCAGTGGCCAGTGTCTATTCACAGAACTGAAAAAGCCTGAATTCTTTATCTTTGCCCAAGACTGGCGTTCATGGATTTTTTTTCTGGGTATGAGCGTCTGGCTTCTGTTTATCTGGGCTGTCAAAGTGAAGTATCTGCATGGAATAACACAGGAAACTCTGCAGCAAAAGCAACAGTAAAGCAAACTAATGATGTGGTATTTCTGCCTCAAACTCAGATGTAACGAACTTCCCAGAGAAAAATTGATTATTTCAGCGTCTGCTTTAGATTCCCATGAAAAAAATCTTTTACTGGATATTCCCTTAACACATGTAATATACTCACTTTTCTAGCAAGCAGGGATGCCATTTCTACTGTGTATATTACTAAAAGATTTTCTCAAAACCTTTTCAGTAGTTTCAATTTGAAGAAAGATAAGTACCCACACAGCCTGTCTTCTACAGCATATTACCAAAAGTCTTCCTATAAACCTTTTCAAAAGAAGCTTACACCACTGGCAATACACTGAAACATTTGAAAACTAGCAAACGTTCTGTGACCTGAAGCTACAAGGAAATTAAGTTCCAAAATCGTAATCATGTTTTGCCCTCAGTAATATACATTATATTATCATTTGACTGACTAGAGAGGCATAATCTATTTGGCTCTGCAGATTTAAGTCTGAAAAAAAAATGAGAAGAACAAAAGACAGAAACCAGCTTCCACCCTGACATGCTTTATGAGGGTATCCAGCCTCTCACCTTTTCAGAATTCCTCAAAGAATACACGTTTACATTCAAAAACATCTCCAGTTTTTGTCTTCCAGGCATTTAATGGTATGCCACAGAACATCCCACAAACCATCATCATCCTGAGTCAAAAACATGGTCAACATGACAGCTCCCCAGGCACCTTAATTCAGGCAATGCAAGGTGAAAGCAATTTCATGCAGAGAACAGGGTATTATCAAGGACTAGTAAGAGACTGTAAGCTGCTGCAGGAACTTGGGACCTACTTCAAACACTCCTCCTCTGTGTTCCTTAATTGAGGGAAGGTATGGAAAGAATTGTGAGCTAAAGGTATTCATGGGTGTTTGTTGAACTGGGTTAAATCAGAAAATATTGACTTTTGCTTCTGCTAGACTTCAAGGTTATCAGCCTATTGAACAGAGGTCACTGTTCATATATTTCTTGGTGTTACAGGGCTTAGCTTGTTAGAAACTTATGGGCACAGCACCGAACTATTTAAATTCAATTCAGACATTTTCTTTATGCATTCATTCTTTCCCATTAAAGTCTTTGTTGTACCAATAACAACTTCATCAGCTAAGAACGTGATAGAAGCCAACTTTTTCAAACTTTGTATAGTTAGAAAAATCAGTGTCTAGTCAAGACAAGCTCTTCATTAATTTCTGGTTTCTAAACTTATGCAGTTAAAAAGGGTATGGTTGGTACGTGCAGACAAGCCCAGATTACTGAACACACTTTTGTTTCAAAGACTCGTTTTCATGTACTGAAGTACAGTACGTCACACCAAAGAACGAAATTTCTGGGGACAAGGAAACAGAAAAAAATAATTTTCAACAGTAGAAGATTGTTTTTAATGATCTTTGTTGATGCTAATGACAGGAAACATGGAAAAGGGCGCTCCCAAAATATAGACACTCAAAGAAAAGAGTGTAATCAACTTGCTTAACATTTTGGATTACACACCTGAGGATGGTGACTACAATTATGCTCAAAAGACCATCTTAACTCCTCACCCTATACTACACCCCAGGCAGCACGAGTTAAAACATCTCACAAGACACAACAGGTAGTGTGAGCAGAAAACATCACGTTCTTCAGGTCACTAGTGACCGAACCCACCAACCAGCTGTTCCAGGGGCGAGCACAGAGCCAGACTGCACAGGGGCTTCCCCATGCACACTGCAGCTCTCTATCACAGACACAGATACGATAAGTACTTCAGTTCATGATTTTTAGAGTTCACACTTTTTCTGAACCAGACATGCTGCAAGAGCAGGAAATAAGCACAAATAGCATCTTGGCATTTGGGACTAATAAGGAAGGAACAAAGACAAATCTCATCTAACAATGAAAAAAAAATAGAGGCTTCACAACAGCAGAATTAACCAATAAAGAAGTTTCTTCCTCTACATTTTCAACTTTTTAAAAAGACTTCAGTCTTTTACTATATAAATTTACTATATAGACACTGAACAAATATTAATTGGTTTAGATGTCTCTAGAAAAAAAAAAAATTATTAAGCACTATGTCAGCCACTAGTGTGAATGTTATCATTTATGAACTGAATAAAGTAGGATTTTCCCTTTAATTTGAACCAGAAACATTAGAAAGCAATATAATTTGCAATAAACATTTAAAAACCAGGTCTAAGGAAATTCAGATCAGGCTTTTTAATTAAATTACTATTTTCTACCAAACTGGCTCTAATTTATGAAAATTAAAGCAAAACATGGGAAAACACTCATGTTTGCATATGCTTTATTAAAGTTATGTTTATCAAAAGTACAGTGTTAAACAGAATACTACATATTATAAATAAGCCACACATACATACAAAGTAGGTTTCCCATTCTTTTTAATAGATTTGTATAATGGAAATCCTATTTGCAATCTCTCTCTAAATACGAGATCCTGATCTGAGCCTGAATTACTCGACATGGTGATAAGCCAGATAAGAACAATTTCTGGTGATTAAAATACAAATCCTTTCAATGTTAAATGAATTTAAGTCCCATTTTTTTGCTAAACAGCTTTAGAACAGACACATCTTTTTTTTTTTCTTTTAACATAAACATAGCTATCAAAAAAGGGAAAAACCCAGAAGCATAGTGAAAATACACAACTCGTAACATGAATATGTGCTTTAGAGTCTCAAGGCAAGATATAATTTATTCTACAATATTCACTAAACACGTTTACAGGATCAGACAGGTTTTCAGAATCTCTGAGACAAACTATTACTGCAATCAAAGGATTAGCAAACCAGCTGCCTATGTGCCATTACAGCTGATTATCATAGACTGTAGACAGCTAGCTTACTTGGAAAGTGCTTTTAGGAATACTACATAGTTGCCAGAGAGAAGGGTATGGCAGGATAGTGTGATATTAACTCATTGTTTTATTTATTATACATTAAAAAATGGAACTTATGGAATATGAACTGCATGTGGGTTTAGAAAATCTAAAGTTATAAACTACACTTAGAGTGAAGGTTTGACTTTTCAATGCTCTCCCTTAATCTTACTAAAAACTAAACAGATGCCAAAATTCATGTCTCATCAGATAGCAGGATAAAAGTCACGTAAAGAGAAAAACTGAACAATTTGGAAGTTACAGGTTTATCTTCAAAATGCTTTCAAATAGTTTTTCAGTTCATGTGTAGGAAAATTTGCAAAATATAAACTTCCGGTAGCCCTCAATAGAAGAAGCGTCTTTGTTATTAAAGAGCATTCAAGTAGTTTGTTATGCCCAAACACTTTCCTTCTTAAGACTATGAGAATCATTGTTCTGACTGGAAACTGAGCTACTACCAAACAGGAAAGCAGCAAAACCCAGCATTTAACAAGATACTGAAGTGTTTACAGTGCTGCTTACCAAAAAGCAGGAAACGTCTTTAATTTTCTACCAACATCTTACTAACACTTCAGCATCATGTTCTTTCAACATCTTTATGATGGTAATGGGAGAAGGTTTGCATCACTCCAACTGGATACAACTAGAAAGGAGATTCAAGATTCCTTAACTATAAAGAAAATTCAGATGTGGAAGGAAATTATAGTAGTGATTCATTCATCTGGTAAAAGCATTCCTTTGAGATGACACTGAAGTAAACTCAAGACTAGTAACTGAGTTCATTCCTCTGGTAATTGGTAAAAGAAGTAATTTTAGCAGAGTAGAGCTGTATCTTGTTATCAGAAGTACAGATGTGGCATTTTTTGCTGCATATGGTTTGCTTTAACTAACACTGGCTTAGTCTATGTCATTTGGAATTACATATTGAATCTTACGATTCCTGTACAAGGAAAAAACCATGATCACCTGGATCGCAGTGTCCAGCTATTGATATGGCATCTGTATCTCAGAAGAGGAAGCCAAAGTCAGCCATTTCACAGCCATTCAAGAGAGACTGCCTAAGGGTAACTACAGAAGTATAAATATGCACCAGTTATTCAAAGCATGGCGTTCCAAAAAGTGTTTAGCTTAGGTAGATTATTCCTTCCCTATTTGCTTCTTCTCCAGTTTGTCTTCTTTCCCTCACCTTCTGGGGATTTAAAGGTCTTTGAACATTCTTTCTAGGAGGTGAAATAACTGCCATTCACAGTTTTTGAAATGCTCTGTCTGAATGAAGCAGAGTAAAGAAAAGCAGCTTACCACAGTTTTATCCTCAGCTTCTTTGTTTACAACGTGGTTACTCACCAAATCTTGCTTGCTGTCTCTAACCCATAATACTGAAAGGTAAACCTCTCAGGTTTGCAATCTTTTTTCACCTTTATATAAAAGCTCTTGAAATCCTCCTACCTATCCATCCACCTAAGTAAAGATTGCTAAGAGGGTCTACACACCAGCTAATCTATACCTTCTGTATTTTTTAAAGCTGCATTTTCCATTACATCTTGTTTTTTCTAAATCATAGTTGCATATCACTGAGGACAATGAGGATGACAAAACAGGAAATACTTTGATTGATGTGGGTTTTAACGTTACCTACTCGCTGTATTATTCAGGGACCAGAAACACTAACAGGAATTGAAGAAGCTCCCAACAACAGAATCAGTCTGATTTCACAGAGGAGAAAAAAGCAGCTCATGCTCAGCTTCATTAATCCTTTCACCCTCTCCAATTAGTATGACGTAAGTGCTCTCTGAGAACACTGGACCATAGGGATGTACAACATGGTTATCAATGCAAAATTGGAAGTAAAATAATGAAAATGTTGGCAGATATGCAAAGAGAACAGAACACAAAAGAAGAAAACAAAAATCCAGGACAGGTTATCTTTGTAGGGTAATACCAAAAGAAAATGAAGAAAGTCAAACAGAGGGAACGCGCAACTGTTCCCATCACTGACAGCAAGCCGGTGACTGCCAGTTATGGAGGGAAAAGAACATTCCATGGATTAAAAATGAGGAAATTAATTCAGTCATGACTATGCTTTCTCTACCCAATGAATGAGTACATAAATTACAGAAGTAAGTCTTTCAGCAGAAAGCCACCACACTCTCATCAGGTGAAGCTCTTTTGATTCAATACAAAGCCAAACAAGAAAGCAAATGAAAAACATAAATCAAGTCCTAAACAAAAAGAATTTAGTTTTCTACAAGAAAATCAAGTTTGAAGGCATTTTCAACATTACAGAAGAATGTTAACAAGACATGACAGTTTGCAGGCTTTGCAAAATTACTAACTTGTAACTGAAAAACATAGACAATATAAGTATGATGAAATTGACAATCTCCAAATACACTGAGTAGAGTTTACTCATAAAATACCATTATTATAACAGTAGTATTTGGACTTCAAAACCTAATGAAGCAGTGAGCGTGGAATCTGTCCCACAACAGGTTTTCCCCAGCACAGAGTTCATTATTATGCTCCCTTTGATGCCCCTTTCACACCCCTCAAGCAGTAAGGCTCCCTGTCTGTCTTGCTATTTCTCTCCTTAATGCTCAACTTCATTATACGTCCCATCTTTCTTTTCAAAGTCCTATAGCATTCAGTCTCTCACTCATTTTTTCCAACCTGCTTATCACTTCCTTGCCTGCTCCCTGCATGGTGCATTTCATAGCAAATGCCAGTTTCTCCCATAAGTACCAACCCACATTTTCTAGGTCACTCGCTAATACGTACATCACGGTTCCTACGAGTAGCTGCCATGTCACAAAGTCACTCTCTTCTCTTCATTCAAGCTTGTGCTGAAATTCATTTCTACCATGATATATGCCCACAATGAAGAAATGAGTTCCCCTGTTTTTAGCCATTAAAAAATATCAACAACCCCCCCCATACTAACACGTGCGTTAAGCTGATGCACTACACGGCTCCATTGCAACGATCCGTGGCATTCTTCAGCCTGTGACCCAACCTCCACACTTTGGCTTTTTTTTTTTTTTTAACCCTGAGTCATTATTCTATGTCTTTTTTCTGACTACAAAGAAACCTGGACAGGAACCAACTCGTGCTTTCCAAGGATGTATCAAAAATATTTTAAAATAAGAACAACTGTCCCAGTTATTGTAATGTTGCCTACTACTACAAAGCACTTATGAAAGTCCCTATACAGGGGAAGCAATTTGTTCTCTCATTTCATGGGGTAACACTTATGTAACTACAGAACTGGGGGGAAGAAAGGTGAAGACATTCTAAAGACCTCTCAGGGCTACAATAACGTGACTGGCACGAGCACCCACTATGGAAGACCCTGTTGGTAACCCCTGGGTGAGCCCGCTAGCCAAACCCACAAACAACAGGAAGAGCTCGGGCCTGTGTGTATTCACCAACAGACGGGCACGGCGTGGCAGGAAGAATGGATGGCAGTGGAGATTGCTCCCATCTTGGTTTGAACCTACCTATACAAAAATTTGGAAGTCTCCTCCTTAACCAGGTCTGCTTTATAAGCCAGAGACACAGATCACGAGACAGCAAAAGTTCTCTTCTTTTTTAGGCTCTGTCCTCCTTTACCTCCCCAATAAAACAAAAATAAATAAAAATAAAACCAAATTTGACAGAAAAGTAAAGACCACATGGATACTAATTTCAATAGAGTTCAATGAAAGCATGCTGGGTAGAGGTGAGAGACACCACAACTGCTCCAACATAATGAAAAGGTACTTATTAAACACAAGAGAGGGGAAATAAAGATTACTTAAAAGTGCCTCCCACTTAATAGCAGCACAGCAGCTCTCAGAGGAGCTCTGGCAAGCAGGATACTCCCAATTCTGCCAGAGCTTGTCATATCACCAGATCTAATCCAGGTTTCTCACTTCTACAACTTTTTAGTATACACCTGTAACCATTTGCACTTCTTATATTGATATAAAGTTGTTAAATTGCAGTCAAGTGCCAAATAGTAATGTTGGAGTCAGAGATGAAGTCAGGGCAGAAGCCGAGGAACACTGCAGAGGTCTCTGCTCTTCAGCACAGCCAGACCAGTTGAATTAGAACAGGAGAGGAAACGGAAGGTGTGTGACACACAATGTCTTCCTGTGTTCTAATCTAAAATCAGACATAAGCTCCTCACAGCAGTGTCTGGTCATAAAGCATTACAAACAATTGAATTACATGGGACATACGCGTGCACACCCCCATCACCTTCTGCTGAAGCATACACTAACACTAACCCTACACTGGCACAAACAGTATCTTAAAAGAATCATGAATTTCATCTATTAAAAAAACAAAACTTACTCTTGGCAGTAGGATGAACAAAACAGATTCTTTTCATTTTATACATTTTTCTTGATGTGCATAAATTGATTTAAAAGATTCCACACAAGCCACCATTTAAAGCTAAATGAGTCTGAGGCTGTCAGGTTTTATTTTCTTAAGCTTTACTTTTTATATGTGTTCAAAGAAAATAAGTACTGAAAAACATCACTGCAAGCATCACTATAGCAACTGCAGCTCTTGAAGCTTCCCTGATGCAACACACTAGGATTCCAGATGGAACAAAATGCCACGTCTATCTTGCTTTTTATAAGGTGCCTCTCTCTCCTACAAAGCCTCTGAAGACTAGCAGGGACATCTGCCGCAGAATTTGCTCTTGCAAAGACCACACAGACTCAGACAAATATATCTATTCTCGCAGTTCTGAAAACAAATAATCAGTATCATGACATCTGCACTAAAATGCCAGTGTGAAACGTCACTAGAACAGGAAAAGACTTACACAAGGTATTTATTCAAGTCCTTTTACAACCCAAGGGCTGATTTCATACAAGTCAGAAATAGTTTTGCCACATATTTCAGCAGAAGCAGAATTCCACCCTTCACAGGAGATTTTTCTGGTAGCCCAGCTCTTTGACTTGCTACTCTGCATCCAGAGTATTTCCTAATGTTTCACTATACCCGCCGATTATCAACTCTGCCTAACTACCCAAATGCCATTTGTAGAAATGGCTGTGTATCCTTAATCAAAAACTTAGAAAATAATAATAGTAACAACAACATTTTAAAAAGTACTATGGATACTATAACAACCCTGGGTTGTTTTACCTCTAGGAAAAGATAGAAGACTGGAATAAAGGTACCATCGACTTATATTTTTATACAGCCATCCAGGGATGAATGACAGATTATTGTGAATTTTTTTCATTGGTTCCACTGCTCTGCATGAAATTCAGCATTATGGAAACAAGAACAACCAAAAGATTGTTTCAGATACCACTATGAATTACAACTGCCGTTATAATATCCAAGTAAAAATTAACACTCCATCAAAACACATCAGTTCTCCATTGTATTCCCATTGCTAAAAACACATGGAAGAAAAAACAATGAAAATGCCTGATAGATTTTCTGGCATACTCTGAAAAATAATTAAAACAACATACATCCAGCTCTTGTCTAATCCCCTTTTGAGTAGAAGCCATCCTTCAGTTCCAAGGTGAACCTCTGATATTTATTGCACCTTCCTTTTTGTACCTTCCTGGCCTGAATGGCAGGAGCTGCAAGCAAAAGATGAGCAATTTACCATTGCTTACAGTAGGCGCAGATGTCAGCAAGCCTTCATTTTCAAATATCAATATGGTTATGTACTAGTGACATCGTTATGCCCTGGAGATTCAGCTTAAAAGTTTTGTGGTTTTTTTAATTTTTTTGGTGATGTAAACAAGTTCAAGGAAATCACTTCTCCCTTGTGGATATTTTGGGGAAAAAAAGCAAAACTTCAATGAAATTACCTCCCTCTAGCTTCCTCAGCTGCTTTTAGGCATAAAGATGGCAAGCAGACCTACGGCCGTAGAGTTCCCAGGTCACAAAAATGGCTCTAAGGACCTGCAGCATGATTTAGATTATGTCAAGGAAAACTACAACCTTCTAAACCATCAAACAGGTATTTTGAGATAAATGTGAAAGATGTGTGTCATTTTCAAGCTTAGGGTAAAAAAGAAGTCAACAACAAAAGCTTCTGATTTTTATTTTGTACTTCAGCCATTCTAGCATTCCTAAACAAATAAGTTGCAGTGGTCAGTGACACTGTTTCTACATGCTATAATCAATAACTGTTGAACATGTAGTATTAATATACTAAATATTCAAAGTAACTTACCTTTTTAGATTCGAGGAAAAAATCTGAGGTTGTCAGCTCAGTCAGCAATATTTCCAGTTATTAGCTTTTGGCTATGTTGTTTTAAATACCTGCAGAACTACCATTTCTTGTAAAAGAAATCTACAGAGGGTAATAGCCATTCTAATCAACTACCTCTAGCTCAAGCATCAGCTGTACATCAATGTGCCAGCTGACTACTCAGTGATCATTCCTCTCTTCTTTCTCCCCATAATCCTAAGACTTACTAGAAAAATACACTACCGTTGCACTGCCTCAACATCAGTTTGTGCAAGCCTCACAGTAATTCTAAATCCCTTTGAAAAAGCAAACAAGAAGCACATTTTCTTTCAGACAACACAGACAATTTATCTGCATTGTAAAACAAATGTTGTTTGAAAAGCTAACTGTAACCACTCAGCAGTACTGTCCCTTGCATTGGTCCCAGAAAATGATTAACAACATGCTATGGGACAGGCTGCTTCCCTCCTTCGACAGCCCAGCTAACTAAGGATGCATACAGTTTTCAGACAATATAGGACTATTCAGATCCCCATTCTAGCCAGCTTCTTTATGTCTCTATTAACTGATCTGCAGCTGTACAAACAGCAGTGTTTCACCAGCATACAGTCTCCTTCACTACAATTTATCTCATTCAATAGCACTTCCATGAACTTAAATAAGCCCCACATCTGAAAAACAGTAACAAATACCTTCAAGACATACTCCCTGCTATACAAAAGGATAACTGCAGGTCTCAAACAGCAAACTGCATGACAGTCTGTCTACTGCGTTTCCACAAAGGGGTTTTGCTGAAATCACAAGTCCTGAGGAGTCTGAGGAGCCGTGTGTTAGTTTTATGAATATTCTGACTCATTATCAGGTTCTGTTCTCAGAACAGAAAACAGCACTGTATAAATTTTGCCACATACCCAGTACAACCATCAACAAAAGCCACCGCTTGTTTCTTCAGGTAGAAGCGGTTTTGCCAGCTGTGCTAAGAATGCCATCAGTTTTCTAAATAAACTAATAAACTGATGAGGAGACTGTAATTTCTAAAGAAAAGTCTGGAAGAGAGTTGTTTTTGCAAATTTGCAAAACAAGCCAGCTAATGTGAGCAAATAGTACCTCTCACAGCTGACAGGCCTGGCTGGCAGCAGGTTGTAACTCATTTTCATGCCTCCTCTCTCCCCAAATCTTTTTGGACACTTCTGGGTAAAAATACAAGCGAAAGACAGGAGAGATCCAGACATGCTCATCGAGTACACTGCTAAAACCAATTCACAGTACAATGGCTCAGATACACTAGATTATTTTGGGTTGTCTTTGCACAGATATCTCTGTTCAGAGCTTTGTATCTTAGTTGTTCAAAACATTCAGGAGGGCAGCACTTAACGAAACATTTTTTATATTGGTGCTGCTCAGAGCTATGGTGTTTTTCAGAATGCCTTAAATCTTACCCAGATGAAAATTATAGGTTAAACACAGAAGGAAAAACGTGGCATCAGAGTTGAAAATTTTTCTGTCTAGCAGGACTTCATTTCAGAAAGCATTCTTTTTTGATCTGTTAAAACACAGTTGCCTCAGTTACTACTTCAGAAAAGTTGCAAGTTACCTGAATTTTTCCCCAAAACCGATACAGAGAATATACTTTTATCTAAGAAATAGCTTTATGCCTTATAGAAATTATGATTTCAGCAGTTTACAGTTTAAGAAAATAAGTGGATTGAAATATTTTTAGAAAATAATTTAGAGCTTGCAAAGAATGGGAAATGTGAAAACTAGACCATCTTTTTTCTAAGGTCATGATGCTTACATCTTTAACATGTTATTTCTCATTTGATTTAGAACATAGCACAAGAGAAGTCAATTTTCCTGAGAGTACGGGAAGACCTTTGGACGTCCTGTTACAGTTATTGTGTGTCACCAACGCAAAGGAAAAAGGCGAGGGACAGGAGGGAACATGGTCAACTTTTACAACAGCTAGCAGAAGTTACAGCCTAAGTTTATTTCCAAGAACTCAGCTAACCCCTTTAGCACAATAAAACACAGCAGTTGATGGGTGAAGCAGTCTTTTCTTTCTTCCCCTCCCTTTCTGAAGGGCTTCTCTTCGCCGGGAGAGAAAATGCTGAGGCTCCCCTGCCCTGAATGCCTGGCCCTGGTCCAAGCTGCACTTAATGAGGTCCTGGCAACTCCCTGGCGCTGCAGACGCCTCTCCAGCACCGCAAACAGCCTTCATCAAATAGACAAGAACCGCCGGCAAAGCTGCGCCTGACAGCACGGCTTTTACTTCCAAAATAAAGAGACAAACAGACATTCTAGAATATCCTATATCCCAGACTTTATCTGAGCTAATCCAATGTCACTTCGACTCTCCTCCAAGAAAAGCAAACGCTAATACATTATAACAATTAACAAAGTTTACATATAGTGCTATTCAAGTCAGCTAACAGTTGATGCAAAAGAAACCCTTACAATTTAAATTGTTAGAAATCCAGCTACCAATTTAATATCTGGGGGAAAAACGCAATCAGTAGTAAAGTTCTGATTTCTTTTTTAAGTACCACTGACAGGACAAATCACTGCCAACAGAAATCAAGACCTACAGGACAAAAGAAGATTCTTCCTTTAAACAAGTATCTAAGTTCTCAACTAAAGAAACAACACAATAATACATTAGTGACACTATTCAACATAAGTTGCTCGAGAAGATAATGTCCACTCATACTTCCACATTTTTTAAATTACCATCATTTTCATGCTTCATATTCATAAATTATTTCCTTTTCTGCCTACAACCTTGTTTTAACAGACACACACACACACAAAAGATTGCAGTACAACCTAACTATATAATAGCAGTTTCTCTGCTTCCAAGCTGCTCTACATTTAGCTTCAAGTCCAAAAAAAGAAAAAAAAAAAGTCAGCCAGAATATAATGAATTGTGCACAGAATGTGCATCTAGATATGGAGTGGGATTTTCCTGTTTGGACCAGGGGTTTATTCATTGGGAACAAAATAGCACTTTTCTCAACAATAATTTGCAAACTTTATTAAAATTATAATTTGAGTTTGACCTACTATCATATTACAAGGTATAACTCAAATCCTTCCTAACAAGGCCCAAAACATTCCCTTTCAAAAAGATCACTCGTGCCCAGGAGACACCCTGCACAGAATCACATGTCCAGAGCCTGCTGGCAGCCAAGTTCCATCAGAAAAGTGTAACTTCAGTAAATGATCACCAATGGACCAACAAAGAATCCCATCTCCTCGGGCTCAATGCCAGCACTGTCTGAGCAAAAAATGAACATGTAGGAAGTTTACTCCCTTTGCCATCTCATGTTGAAAGCAGTTCTCAGCACAAGTCTTTTGTTTTACACACATAAATTATATATACACAGTAAGTATACAGTGTTTAGTAAAGGCACTTACTCTTCAAAGCTTACATTAAAAGACAAGGCTACATTCTGCCTGTAATATCTAATGAACATACCAAGTAAATCCTAGTTTAGGACTGGCACTTGCTCTCTCCACCCAGACAATCCTTGTCCAAATGGAGTAAGTTTTTCCCAAAGATAAGGGAGAAGGTTACTGCTTGATGATGTATGACTGAACAGGGGAATCAGATTCATGTGTTTCACATTGTTATTGTATAAATAAAGCAAGAGACTGTACCTGATAAAAGATGTGGATAAGCTTTAACAAGCACAAAGAGGATTTGCAGTAAATGCTACAGGTAACACCTAACGTCCCCCCACTTCCAGGGGAGGCAAAAGACAGGTGCAGGTCTCTGCAGCTGACACTTGGAAAGAAGACTCTGCTTCCTATGAAAGGCATTTCATAGCATGTTGTTCAACAAAGCCCTGCATTTGGATAATTTCTCAAAGGCAAAACACTTAATTAAATACAGTAGTAACAGCACAAACAGAGTGTGGGAAATCTGAACAGCAAACAAAGGAGAGTGGACAAGAGTACAAGAAGGGAGGGCAAAGAGTTCAAGAGAAAAGATGCCAGAAGGCAGCAGGTAAGAAGTCCATCTGCCCAGAAGTGGTAAAGCACTGCCTAGGTTACCATCGCTGTGACAATCCATTCCTGCATTAATCACAAATCATATTTCAATCTGTGCATAGCACTGCTATCAGTTGAAATGTAAAGCAACGTTTATACCTAGATAATGGTTTTATGTATTAGATATCACCGATTTTAAATTGAATTAGCAACCCACCAAAGAGTATTGAAGAAAAGGTTTGCAGTAACATCACCATCTCACGTTGTTAATTTCAGACTATGAAATATATACAAATTAACACCTATGAAATGCAAAAATAAGGATTTATATGTAAGGATATTTGAGAAGAGACACTAATTCTGCATAACTAACAGCATGGAGGAGACAGAAATGTTTGCTCTTCTTAACAATATCCAGCAACCTGTAATTTAGCAAGCTGCTATCATGAAAAACCTGTTATTCCATTTATCATTTTCTCACCAAACTGGACTAAAATTTTAGTCTGGATTTCATTTAAATCTGCCTTTGTAACGGTGCAGCTGAATGTAGTTCCATAATCACACTAGTGAATATTTGCTATGCAGGGTATATTTTGAGGGAGAAGGAGGTGAAAGACCTTTTCCTTTAGATACACTAAAGTAGCCTCTGAATCAGGCTGGGGGACTGAGAGTGAAAAGGCACCAACAATGCCCACATCAGGGTAATGAAGCAGAAAAGCAGCAGGATCAGCGGCAGCAGAGTGAAGGAGCAGCGAGGAAGCTGGACCTCCCCCACTGCAGGCAGGATGACACCCAGCGCCTACGTGACAACACGGTGGAAACCCACACCCACCATACAGGCGAAGCTTCACCTTAATGCCATTTGCCTTCCACATCTTCTTTCTTCATGGGGCAACTGTATGCTTTGGAAAACTGCACTTCTTACTCTTTCATAGCACAAATCCATTGGGTAACGTTTCACGTATAGCGGAGAGAGAAAATGCATGACACTGATTTCATACATTCTTAATGTATAGGCAAAATGATCAGAAGACCTTTATTTCAGTATGAGACAAAAGGTTTTGCCAATGACCCAACGCACATCATTTGCAAGGATTATCCCGCTGGTTAAAAGGCATTTCAGTTAGCTGACTGCTCAGGGTATGAAAAAGGTTCAGGCTGTTACATTAATTTCCCTCCAGCTATTCACTTGGTGCCAGGAAGAGAGTAGAATATTTTTGAAACCCTACACTTACATTGCATATGTTTTTAGGATTATTTCCAATACTGACCAGTTTCAGATGTTAGACACATAAACATCTAATATTTTCCAGTACAATTTTCTGGCTTCTAAGCACCAGCAGTTCAGGACTCTCCAAGTAAGAAATTATAGCATTTTGTGTAAAAAAAACTTCTAGAAATTTTTCTTCCACAGATATGCATTGAGTATTTCCCCTTTTCATCATCCTATTCTATCCTGCACATATGTATCAACCATCTTTAAAAAGAAATCGGCTGTATCAAATCACAACTTTCATAGAAAAGCAACAATGGGCTTTACCCAACTAAAATGCAAATATGGAGGTCAAGCAATTTGAAATTCTAAATGCAATTCAATACCCTTTTATGTCATTAATCAATATTCTTTTTGGCAAGGTAATGGAATAAAATAATTAAAAACAACACCAACAAAACATTCTGCTACTGATGACCTCCCTCAATCTTGAAGAAGAGATTGACATCTTTCTCTAGGGCTGGAATGGACAATTACAGCCTTAGTACACTTAAGCTCGTGTTAAAAATGCCTGTAATTCACTACCAAAACCATTTGTTTACCAGGTCATATAAAAAAAGAATTATACAACTGTAAAAAAAGTCCATTATAAAGCATTATTTTATACAAAAGCAAATAAGCACCAAGAAAAATCTGACTTCATGCAAATCCAAGCCATTTATTACAAATACAAGATAAATGACTTGGTATGGCTTAACATTCAAGACCAGTATTCAGCAGAACATAAGCATATCCTTAACTTTCTGCTTAACATAAGGACTTGTTAATTTTCCATTTTACGTTCACCAAGGAACAATTTTGAACCTGATATTTAGGAAGTTTACAATGGATCACAAATACAGGGATAAAGTCAATAGTCTATTTTCTTCACTTTTTTCTGTCTCACGTTAATATCTATAAAAATCACAGAGCTATCTAGCATCAAGTAAGTTTGCATCAGTCCCTTATTTTCTTCATAAATGCAAATTACTTTCTTAAAAATCTCAAGTTTTTAAGATATTACTTGCACATTTTTCTGTATGTGATGCTTACAGCTTATCCAAACATTAGGAAAAAACACAGAGTAACAGCTTGTGTCCACAAGGCAGCTATCACTTTACCAAATAATTCAAAAAGGAGCAACAGATGAAATGGGATAAAAAAAAAGTAGTCAACATCAACTCTTCAGTAGGAAATCTTTAAATTATAAATTGGTTAAGTATAAGCTTATATAAAATCGTACTGACCATTTGATTGAAACAAGTAATTTTTTAGAACAGCAACAATATTAGCTTTTTTCATCACCTATCACTTTAAAAGACATCAAATTCAGTAGTAGATTCGGTAGTAGAGCTAGAAACAGTTTGTCAGAGCTCTGCAAGTTTGCTGTTTAAATGTCTCCTACTATCTTTCCCACTTTATTCTCTAAGTCTTTCAAAAGCAATCTATGTCTGCGGTATATTTCTTAGCAAATAATTATGCACATCATTTACATATTGTTATTATTTACATTTTCTTATTATCTTAAGTAACGAAAGGCT
This sequence comes from Tringa tobata, assembly GCA_033628505.1. NCBI lineage: Eukaryota > Metazoa > Chordata > Aves > Charadriiformes > Scolopacidae > Tringa > Tringa tobata. The sequence continues at coordinate 277,808 of JAHREE010000161.1, forward strand.
CACAAAACCAACAAGTTTAAAAAACCTTTACCCTCCTGCTGCCAGGGATTAGCATATTTAAGCATTCTAGGGAGGCCCACATGAAACAAAAGAGAAGGTCTGGGAAGCACCACAAAGCAATGCTTCTCAAGTAGAAATGGGTCCCTCAAAATAAGACAAAAGGGGAAAAAAAAAAAAAAGGGAAAAAACAACACTTATGCATTCCTACCACTTGCTATTTGCCCAGTGGCAGAAACAGAGTTAAAAAAAAAAGAAATCACAGTAGAAATTCAAAAGATGATAATGAAAGTCAGTGTATCACACAGCTAGCCCAAACCTATTCAGTTCCCTTTGGCTTGCAGGAAAGGTCTGCCCCAAAGCTCACTAAAAGCACAATATAGTCAAGCCCTAGATGAGCCTCCTCCTCCTATAAATCAAGAAAACTACCAATGGGAATAGAGGATGAAATAAAGAAATTTCTCTCTCTTTAGACAAGAAGTTCCCAAAACACCAACCCTTAAACCAAGCTTTTAATTGAGGCAATGCAGTTTTAAAGTGTTTAATATAGTTTTTACGCATCAGTTGTGAACTACCAACTCTCTCATGCTCCACGGACCACTTGTGGTTAGACAAAGATTTTTTTCTAATCAGCTGCTCAATAACTCCAGACAACCCTGTTATTCAGTAACCCAGAAATAAATCTCTCTTTCCCTCCCAGGACCATTACACTACCTCTTAAACCAAACTGAAGTAGGATTAGCACCGTTTTGCCCTTTCCCTTCACCTACTTACTGCTATTTCTCTTGAGCCAGAGCTGACACTCATGAAACTGCACGGTGAACCAGTTCAGAGAGACTGTGACAATCTGGGGAAAAAACTAACTGGGGGAGCAGGATGAGATTAGTTTTGAAAAGTCAACTCTCCAAAGGGTCTCACTGCATACTGAAACACTGGTGCCGCAGGGGAGAGAAGGCAAGGCCACCTGGTTAGCAGGGCAGGGGCAGATGGGAGGCAGGTGGAAGTCAAGAAAGGTGGTCCCTAGGAGCTCAAGGTTTCCATTAACTTCAGCTATCACAGTACTGCACTCTAGGCTTTGTTGCTTCCTTCAAAAGCAAATCAAATATCTAAGACACCTACAAATGCAAAGAAACCAATACGTTGGAGTCACTGGTCAGATTGCTGAAACAGAAATTTGTGCTCGCCAAATGCTGACTGGAGGAGTGTTAGAAAACAGAGCTAATTGCCACTGACAGCTGATTGTTTCAGTAACCCACTGTGTGATACCATCCACACTTCCAAGAATTAAAACCATTTCTAAAAACTATTTCTATAATTATTGACTTGATTGTCACAGTGGTTTTATGGGAATTTTATAGAAGTTTAAGCTGTAACCTTGTCCTGTATTGAGTAATTACAGTACAGAATTGTACAAAGCAGAGTAAACTATACTAAACTTTCGCTGAGTTAATTCCACAGCGCTTCATTCTTTGAGCTCTGTGGAGCTGAAAGGCGACACCACCTGATTCACTGCAACCCGTTACCAAGAACATCCACCAACAGATGAAGAAATTCCAATTTTCCTCTTAAAGAAATGAGAAACAGGAAGAATTTGCTATGTTTCTGATATCACTTCAGGACACGAAATCTTCACTTGGCTCAATTCTTTTGAAGTGCTTTAATACATTTTTGATAGCTCAGTGAATGGACTTGTGGGTACTCAATTTGCATATATTTTGATAGAATATGCAAAGAGGTTCTCTGAAGATCCCTTTAAATAAACTACATAGAAAACATTCATTATTTCAGTACCTATGAACGATAGAAGCTGTCCCAGAGAAATTAGACATCCATACGCTCTCTGCATTAAAATTTAATTGGATTATTTACTAGCAATGTGATTTCCTTCCTGAAAATCATTTTACACTCATCACTGATAAGCCTCTCGAAGCCCTTAAAAGCCAAGCAAAAAGTAGAGAAATCTACTGTAATTATGTGTTTCAAAACAAAAATTTATTTGTGGTGAAAAAAAAACCAACCAAACCACCAACCCCATACCAAAATACCAAAAACCAGATCCGGATTGTTGGGCAACCATCACTTAAGTTGAAAAGAAAAATCAGTGATGGGCCTGCTAGTCACAGCTACCTGGTTTTCCCCAAACTGTATAACTCACCGGTTTTGGCCTTTTCAGATTTCCTATTCCCATACAGCATCCTCCATGGAATTACTTCGCACGGACATTTCCGAGCCATTTCTCAGCAGCAAATCTGTTACTTCCTTCTTTGTGCTGACCCTGAGTAACTTCACTCCTAATGACCTGGACAAATACCAGTGGAGTTTGGAATTTCAAGTGTTGCCAATAATCAGACTTGCCTTTCCTTATACACAAGCATCCATGAAATTCAAGACTACTTGTGTTGTAGTCCAATGCAAACATCTCAGGTCTTCCTCTAAGATAAGGTAAAGGCACTGTGAAGAGGGGGAGTTTCAAACAGAGCTGATGTATAAAGACAGATTATAAAGCAAGACAATTGCACTGTATCACAATAAAATGACCTTAAATTAGTTTTATGAGAATGAACTTTGACAATAATGAAAGATAAAAAGGTGTTTGATCACTTGGAAAACGGTTTCAATCTACTTAGCGTAAATGGCTATTAAAATATGAAAAAAAAGGTACGCAAATTTTTCTGTAGATGAAGGAGATTCAGATTTGAAGATTAGCTGTTTCAGGAAAAACAGACAGTAACTGATGCACATTTTTCTGTAAGTCATAAAAACTTGTATCTTATGAACTTAACTAGCCTACCACCTGATCTTGCATTACTAAACATTTCTTTTATCTGCTTATACCTTGTAAGCCATTTCACACATTACATAAATACTAAATTATTCTACAAAATTCTACAATAAGTTTCACATTTCAAATGTTCAGTTATACCACTGTCATAATCTGTGTTGTTACAATCATCTATTTCATATTCAGAGAATCATGCTTTACGGATAGACATAAATTAGGTCCATCAGTCTGATGCATGTTTTAAGGGGTGAGTTTAGATAGCCAGCTACGAAATTTTGGTCCAAGAACACTAAAGAAGAAATACAGCCCATTCTGCCACACAGGGAAGTGTCACAGGCTCTTTAAACTTAAAATAGGATATAGATGTGTGTTATTAAGGAGCCTGTCAGCTCACACAATCTAAGTACATACAAAGATACTATTTCAACATCTAACAGTCCTGAAGTTCCTGAATAAATATAGCGAGCAGCCAGAGCTAAATTTCCTTCTCAGAATAATTGCCAGTAACATTGAAAATTTTAAAGCACGGTACAAAAGCTTTGCACATTCCCACTATTTAACAAGTGTTGGAGCTGACCCACAGCAGGAGCCTCCACGAGCTGCTGTAACTCATACGTCTGGCACAAAACTAGGTCAGTAGCCCCACAAACACACAACTTAAATTTCTGCCAGGTTCGTGACTTAAAGCTGTTTAATGAGGGGTTCCGGATGAGTACAAGGGAAAGCAAGGAATACACAGCTAGGAGCAGGAGAGAAGCTGGAAAAGAGAGAGATCTCCTAATGAATTGCTGCTGTAGAAGGATGACTAAATCATCAGCTCCAAGAATTGCAGTCTCCTACCTGGGTCCTGAAGACCCTTGACAGAATGCAACAGATAACAGACAAGTAAGGAAAGAAGCGTCTTCTGCCTTCTGCCCGTTCTACCTCAACGGGCGCCTACTGACCAAACCTCAGCTATTGTTACTTGCAGACACTTCCTAAAAAGCAACCCTGTGCAAAAATCAAATTCTGTATTCACAGATACATATTTATATGGCATCTTTAAAATGACTTGAAATACCATCTCCATAGAGAAATTATTTCTGTTTGCCCTGAAATGGAAAAAAAAAAAGGGGGAGAGGGGAGGAGGGAAGAAGGAAGAGACAAATGTATTTTTGCATAAAATTGATCTATCTAAAAGAAGTGCAGCTAGAACCATATACTAAACCTTTTGGAATAGAATAGCAGACTATCTCATGGGATACTTGATTTTTCAGGTAACAATGAATCTGTTCTACAAACACAAACTGCTCCCTAAGACAAAAATGGTATGAATGGTGAAGGTGTAACACCCTTTGCGAATCACAAGGCTGGCACTGACCCTGGCAAGCACCGTTCTGCATCAAATTAATGACAAGTGAAAATTAACCTTTGCTTCCAGTTAGTTGCCTAGCTTACATACCAGTCCTGAAGTTTTCACTTTGCCCTACCTACTACACCAGCATCAGAAACAGGTATTACCTTTCTTAACCACCAAAATGCAGGGATTCTGTCCCACCAGATGATTCTCTTTAGCTGAAAGGATTTAAAGTATTTCTAGCTATGATGCACTATTTTTGTATTTATTCAATAAATGCTGTTCAGTTGCAGCTGTTAAGAACAACAAAGTCAGGTAATTCACTCATGAAACGGTAAGTTACACAGAATTGTTCAAAAATTGGCTAGTCTTATCTAAAAATGAGCCATGACAAGTCAGAAAAAATTATTTCTTTCAGTGTGTATTAGCTCTGAAACCAACTGTTTCCTGTGAGATAAAGGCTTGCTTTTAATGAAATAATAAAGAAACCACAGTAAATAGTTAAGGATTACAAAAACAAGGCAAGATATCGATTACTCTTTATGAAGAATAGTTAGAGAGGTCCTGAAGAGTGTGCCTGCATGCTTCAGTAGCCATTGGGGAGTGGGAATCTACCTTCAAAACTTATTTATCTCAGCTTCATAAAGGTTTTGAAAATGTGTCATACCCATAAACAATGTAAATCCTGTAAAAATAAGCAAGTTATAGTAATAAACACTGTCAAATATTCGATGGTGAAGTTAACTTCATTTGCACACCTAAAAAATTCCAGACTGTTTTTAAAGACATACTGACATAATCCAAAGCCGGTAAGGATAACACTAGATAATAAACTGAAGTTTGTGGTAACTGAATATTTGAAAGCAGCAAGAATACCCAAGATAGTGAAATTTAAGTTCTTCTGAAATTTACCCTAAAATACTGTTGCTTCTTTCTACTGGATTTCTTCCTTGTACCCATCCAAGACAGCTATCTTTCTACTGGATTTCTTCCTTGTACCCATCCAAGACAGCTAACTATCTCTGCCCCATCTTCTGTTCAGATGAGGCTATGAACCTGGGAGGTCCACATAATCCATGCATGGGAGTCATAACAGAACTTTTTAATCCGCTAACAAGTCTGTTCTCAGCCTGGGGTGTGGAGGATGGGAGCAGGTTTGGAGGTGGAGAGGGAGGACTGCAGTTTTGTTGCTGCTGTTGTTCTAAATGTGGTATTTCAGCCGTAGCAAGAGTGGTCAGCGGATCCAGTTTTTAAATGAGCTTGACTAGAACTGAAGTAGCCTTTGCTAATAATACCTGAGAAGAGGATCTGTGAACCTCTTCCAAGCTCTTGATAGCCAAAACCATAATAAGGAATTATAAGAATGAGAAGATGCTCTGACAGTCACACATTTTAGTCACTGTATAGACAAAACCAGAAAGCTCCCCAAGCTTCCACGGCTGCAGTATCAGATTATGAAGACAAACCCAGCCAGTACTTCAGAAAACTCGATCTGGCCCTCTGGCTGGCTGCCAAAAAATCTTTACTTCATTTAAATTCTGCTCCAATTCTACTCTCTATTGTTTCATTCCTTTAGGGAGCTTTCACTTCACAATGAGGGCACCTCTGCCAATCTAGCCCTGCCTCTGTAAATAATTTACTGGTTACATGATTTCATCATAAGCAGTGACTGGAACTGCAGCATCGGGGAATTTAAAACACGAGCGTCAAAACGTCCACTTACCAGAATCCCCCCCAACAGCCAGAGCCCTATCAATGGCCCTTCAGCAATGCCTGGCAGATCTGGAACAGGTCTGCGCTTGCTGCAGGAACCACCAAATATGGTTCATCAAGATGGGGATGAAACTCCCCTCCAAGAAGGGTAACTACTTCAACACAGCCCCTGTAAGCTTCAAATGAAGTACACTGATAAAGGAAGGAGAAGGGGCACTCTACATCGATACCTCCCTTGTGTCGTTGAGCTAGCCTCTCATATTCCTTTTAAGATTCATCGTGTCTCATGTGCAGAGAAAAGAGTCTCAAGTCAATTAAGAAGCATCAAACCTTTTGCTGGCTCCCTTAGAAAAACAAACTGCCTCATGCAGGCTTTTCAAAATATGAGGGGTGCAAGGAGTTATCTCATCCACACCAGAGAGCTGCACCCTTTCACCTGCATAAGCCATTAAAAACTGTACTGTTGTCTTCACAAGAGGAATGATGACAAAAAAACTTTTATTCCTCCTGTAAAGGCCCCTAGAACGATCTTTTCTATGTAAAATTAGTTGTCAGACACACATTTTATGTGACTGGGGCAGTCCCAGAGGAAGAGCGCAACAGTCTCTCTCCACAGGGATGTAAGGTTTTGTCATTTGAAAGGATGACTCTAAAACTCAGAGCACGTGCAGCTCTGAAGAAGTTTCTGCTCTGCATGAAGACATGTAACTTGTGAATGGATCCATTAAAAACACTCATCTGAATACAAGTCCTTCTGTTTACAGAGCAGAAAGCAAGAGGGAGCAGTCACCTGAACACCATCCTCCACAGCTGGCAACTTCTCTGAGAAGCATCAGGAGCGAGGACAAGCTGCAGAATAACAGTGACGTGAGTTCTCCATCGTTAGATAATGGACTGTTTCCTTATCTTCTTCAAAAAATTTTTGCTAGGAGTTACAGATTTCTCCCACGAAACTCTATGAAATTACTTTACTGGGGGGTTTATTTATTTATAATGTTACAAAACAAATTCAAGCAGAAGGAACGTTTTCATTAAAACTACAAAACAGTGGATGACATGATGGCAATTAGGTCAAATAGGTTATGAATATTTCCATTAACACACTAGGTCTGATTTCTCATTGGCTTTTTATCATGATTTGGTTTTTTGTTAAACTGACCACCACCACAAGCGTTCCTGTTCTAGTTTATCTTCACATTATTTCAGCTCAGTATGTTCATATACATAACCTGAAATTCAAGTTTTAGGACCTCTTCTAAATTAATTGCATTGTTAACCATCTTTTCAATGTTAGCCAAACAAGGACAGCATTGAGGGATAGCTGGGTTGACATTATTTATATTTACTCACTTTTAATTTAAATTGAAAGGGAGGGAATAATTACATTTATTATAACCAAGCCTGGAACTCTGCCTGTAATTAAGGATCTGACACATCTTAAAAGAACTCTATTTTCAGTTGCTTGAGACATTTGCCAAACTATCAGTGTGGTCACAGATTTCATACAAGTGTTTCTCCAATTTTATGTGGAAGCGAAAAACAGACTCTGTCAAAATGACGCTGTCATGCCTGAAAGTAAGACTAGAAAAAATAGCTCGTGAAGTCCATATTAAAATACGTTTGAAAGTATTCTGTTGACAAATTCTAAAACGGGAAGAAGCTGAATTTAAGATGTGGCAGACGGGCTGCCTCATACCAAGGGTGTGGCTTCTGGTCGGTTTGCGGCTAGCTCTTTTTTTCTTTTGGGGAAGTGGAAGGGGAATAGAGGGAGGATTGCTCATTTTCTTGACAAAGTACCAAAATTATAGGCCTCTGAAAAACTTCAGAAGAAGTTGTTAGTTTGGAAACTCAATTTTTCACAGACCAGCAGCACTAGACATGTTCTACAGCCTCTCTAGGACATTGAATTGTTGCATACGCTGCTTCCATAGGCACGTAAAAATGTGCTCAGCTGCTTTATGAAGGAGCTGAGGTGAACTTACTTTTGGTTCCTCCTCCAGCAACCAAGCACCTAACTCTGGTAAAACTGGAAATAAAAGCATGACTCTCTCTCAAGCTTCTTGCTCTTGCCAGGAAAGCACACATAATAGGAAGAAACCAAAATACTGTGAACGCTAATATGTAAAAAGCAGAGAGAAGACAGAACACAGGCCAGTGGAGAAAGCAGCGGTGGTACCACTTCTCAGAGAAGCAGACAAAAGCAAAGGAGGTCAAAAACAAATGAAAAGATCAAAAGCCAGGGAGAAGATGCAACTGGAACAGAGAAAAGAGACTTTGGAAACGCTTGTATTCTCCAATAAAGAACAACTCTGCTTTGTAGAAGCAACTGTTCCCCCCACCTCACCCTCTAGGTACCTGGCATTTATTTTATGTTTCTGGTCACAGCGTTCTTCTTAGGAAAAAAATATTATTGTAGTAGGAAACAGTAGGATATAAACTGCTAGGTTAAAAGCATACAGCAAGAGATTTTTTTAATGACATCTTGTTTTCTATGTATAAAGTTCTGGGTTGGGGGTTGGGGTGTTTTTTTGGTTTGGGTTGGTTTTTTTTTAATTAATTGCTTCCATACCCTTATTGCAGGCAGCTGTCACCAGGCTATCTGGATGCAAGACAGCCTGTAAGACTAATTTTTTTCAGTCTTTGCTTTATTCTTCTTTAGTACTCTTTGTAGTTTCTTTCCTGGCAAGAAGTAGAGTTAAATCTCTAATTTTAAGAACATCATTAAATACTCCTCTAATTCATCCAAAGATACTGATAAGATAGGAAATGTGGTATAAGGAGAATCAGGATTACAGGAGAAGGTGCAACAGTTCAGGGGAGAAAGTCTTTGTAAACGTATACAGGCTCCAAGGTTTCTAGCAGTGCACATTTATGGAACCAAACAATCTCCCAACAAGACAAGCAATAATTTACAAATTGAAACTAACATAATTTCTTATCCCATAGGATGAAATCATTTGGGCAGAACTGGGAATACAAGAATTATCCAGTGGCTACAGGACGAGCCTACAAGTGCAGAACTCCAGCAGAATTCCACCTAAGACTATTTGAGGCAAGTTGCTCTTTATGCCTCAATTACTCATCAGAAAAACGAGTAGATAACACAGCCCTATCTCACCAGGATATACTCCCTGCTTGTTATCTGGCACTTAGAATAACACAGACCAAGAAATCCGTTATTCTTTAGCATTCGTGAGGATAGCAGTAGCAGGGAACACTCATTTTAAAGAAAACTAAAGCTTACAGATGTTTCATTAAAGAAAGTGGCCATCCCTGGCAAGACTTAATCTTTCACATGAGAAAGGACTGCGAGGAGTCCTAATATTTAACGAAACAGATTTATTCCAGTGCTTCAAATGTCTGGTTTTAAGAGACAATTCAGCTACTTCAGTGATTAGCTTATATTTATATTCAGTAGTATTTAGAGAATTACATCAACAAATAAAAATGATACAATGTATTTTTAATTAATGTATTGCTTCTCTGCAGATTCTTCTGTGTTTGGTACAAAACAAAACTACGTCCAAGGGAAACAGAGTTCATACCATGGCAGAGACAGGTAATTATACACAAACGGTGAATGTTTTGGGCTAACATGAAAAGTCAACTACTTAGATTTAGTAAGAAATCTACGAAGACTAAGCAGAAAACAGTTCCTCTCTGTCCAACCTTTCTAGCAACTAACTCAAATTTGATTATTCTTTTTTTCATATGCTTAAAGAGGTCTTTATTACATAGCTCTTGATTCTTCGCACCAGTCTAGAGCCTAGAGTTTCAGCAATTCAGACACAGAGGAAATTAGGAAGGAAAAACATTTACCTCCAATTATGTTATCATCATTCTTGCACTTCACTACCATATCTTGTGCTTCCAAGCAGGAAATTATTAAAATAACCTTTTCTGTTACAAGTCTCTTCTCTTTTTGCTTATGAACCAATACTACGGCATACATTATTCTGGTTCAATCCACTATTCATCTGTATGCCACAGGAGATTTTGACACTTGAAAATCTACTGTACTTTTTCATTAATACAGTTTGAAATCTGCACTTAGTTAGCATGTTTCTCCCACAGGAAAGAAACTGGAGTTCAATGTCCGTGGTCTATTCATAATGGTTTTAATATGGCAATAGTCTAAGGTTTGACAATTAGCGAATTTTAATTCAGGAATTGAATAACACTACCTTCTCCTTTTTGGAATTTAGATGCTAAAAGTTCCAGCTTTCCAATGATGACTTAAAATGTTGTCTCCTAATTCCAAAGTCACTAATTTTAAGACCATAATCATCCCGCTCTACCTCTGTCACACTACGAGCCTCAAGAAAACTTAAAAAACTCACTATTAGCCATGGCTGTTGCAAATACGAAGGGAATGCAAATCAGTTGATTACATAGAAAAAATAGCCCCAACTATCTTAAAGTTTTGCCACAGTATATATAGTTTAGAATTCACCAAACTGCACTGAGAAACTAGCAATATATGAGTAAACCCATGTAATCCACTTTTACTGATTCCCAGGTAGTAGCCCACTGGTTTCCCTCATACTAAACTCACTACTTGAGATGTGAAAAATTAATAGCTTCAGAAAAGGTTAACAGAAAATGCCTTTAGGGTTTCATTTGCTCATTTAAATGCCCTTTGTGTCTAGGAGTTTCTTAAAATCTACAGGGAGGGCAGGGCTCAGAGTACTTTTATATATTCTAGTACTAGACACCAAAGCACTCTAGGAACTTAACTGGATAATGCTAAAGCTCAAATTACCTATTCTCTCCCCTACAGAGGTAAAACAGGCACTTGGAGAACATTTGACAGAAGAGAGGGGGGGAAAAGTGCACAAAGGAAATACACAAGGATGAAAAAAGGAAATAAGAATAATGAAATTTCAGCAATGCGCTCATGTCCCTACACTTTGTTTTCTCTTGCAGTAGAAAAAAACAAGGATACTCAAAAGGGGGGAAAAAATTTACATAAAGAATGTTCTAGTTTACTGCTGCTTCTAAGAAATGCAGTGAAAGCATATCAGAGTACAGACACTTGGATTTGCTAATTTAAATATAGATACAACTTAAGATTAGAAATTTACTCTCATCTAAAATAAGGAACATCCACCCCACCATGTGCCTACCAAATAAGCCCCACACTTCCGCTGAATCATTAAAATATATTCACGTAGCTGGGCAATAGTACACATTACCAAAAAAAAAAAATATTTACTGATTTGTTCAGCTGTATTAGCTGCTTATTAAACTTCCCAGGAGCAGTTCGATCAAACAGACGAAGAGGATGAGTGGGTGATACAAAACCACAGATATTTGGAATCTGTGGCCTGCTTGGGGTAACGAGTCAAAGGAATTGAGGGGCCAAGAACCATTATAAAAAATTCAGCTTACCTAAGCAGAATTCAAACAGCAGTAAGATAAAACACAAGGTAAAACACTCCAAAATACATTTCAAATGAAAATCTATACAATTTAAACAGAGCAGCTAACAGTGGTTAGAATAAACACAATTCTAAACCTCCTGAAAACACAATTACATTAAAAAATTGGTATCCCTAATATTGTATGTTTTGCAATAAAATCACCACTTTTCACAACATTTTTTTTCCATAAGTGTAGTTTTAATAACTATAATGCTTTCACAGCCCGCGTTCGATTATGAAATGTCTCCAAAAGTCATCAATTTGGGACTGTAATGAAAAACCCAAAATTGTGAAGTGGATGACAATGGACCGGGAGCCAGCAAAGCAGAGATCTGCTCCTCTTTGCTGGTGACATGCTAAGCAACAGCAAAATACTTCATCTCACTGTGGTCCTCCTTCCATCCATTGTCTATATAGTTTTTAAGTACTCTGATGCTTTTTCTCATTACAGTCATGGTTAGGCTTCAATGGTGGGGTTTTTTTTTGTTTTAAACATCTGTACTGCAACAGTCAGTGGTGTATGCAACACAAGTTCTCAAAACACATCTGGTTTCTCAGAACAGAAAATCCAGGGAATGAGACTTGTCTCCAGCTCCCAAGAAACAACAACATTTATGGCAACTTAGACAATTGCTTAGAAAGGAAAAGCAGCTATTTTTAACTATTTTGCTTAGTGGCTGCACTTGAGGGAGGCTCCCGTTTCCTTTCTTCGCCTTATGTAGCAGCCGTAACTACTATTTCCTTTTCCCTCAGCTGCTTTTACAAAATATCTGGGCTTGCAGCTTGCAAGGATTCGCTGTCTTCAGTACTGTCACAGGTTCAAAGTAAAAGCCGAATAGTGCTTCCAAACCAACTTCTGCCCCGGAGGGCAGCAGGCAACTTTACCTTTGAATGCATCTATTTCTGTTCCACACAGAAATAGCAAGCCTGAATTAGGTAAGGCCCTGAACATGAACCGGCAGGCCAGTCAGGGGATCCAGATTTAAGCTGCTGGTGCTCCCACTAGTAAGTGCAAAGGGGATGCAGCTCTCACACAAACATATTTTGATTGTGTTGCTTAAGCACTGCTACTTGGTGTGGTCATTTGCACTTAGGACAACTCAAGCACAGGGATCCCTAGGAGAGACAGACAGCACTGGATGATTTGTCAGCTTCTGATAACCAAAAGCGAGTATTTGGTGGAGCATTAAGGAGGAATTTAAGAGCCTCTCTCTAGGAGTATCATTGCTAAAGACCTAGTTAACTCTGACTCCAATTTAATTCTGTTCATTTTAAAGCTACAAGAGGTTTATTACCATACGCTGAAACAAATCTTCTGCACTCTTTAACAGAACTGGATAAATGCTACCATATGCCAGGTATGGGACAGGAGAGAGGAACTATCCTTTTTCCTCAAACGGAGACATCTGAGATGAGGACAATCTTTGTATTCACATTTGTATACATTTTGTGAATAAAAACCGGAAGGATAGGAAGGGCAGAGCAAGCAAAGGCTACAGCAGTTCTAAGCTAACTTCCAAAGCCTGATCTCATCGGTCTTGCACAATACAACTCTAAACACAAAGATGAGAATTCAAAATAATTCCGGCAGAACTACAAGACAAGGTATCCGCTATCACACTAATGAATAGATACAGATCTCCAAGACAGCACGATGATTTTCTTTTTCAACTGTCACACCCTCCTCCCCCTCCCAGTAGTTGACAACACTGAGAATAATTTTGGCTTTCTACACATGGTGAGAAAAGCATATTACCGTCTTGCCTTTCAAAAGTCCTCGAACCTTCTAATTTAATGCACTATAGGAGAAATAGTTTGGAAATCTGTGGCATGGAACCTGTATCTTCCTTAAGGACTGGCATAGCCCTTCACAAAATTTTACCTGAACTGCCCCACTCCCCAAATCCTAACCAAAGCTTCATATGATACTTCTGAAAACATTATTTAAATATATATCTGAAATCGCTTCCTCAATTACTCACTCAAGCTCATGCATGTTTAGTAGATGAGCCACCTCTCAGCCAAGTTTATGTAGGCAATGACTGTCCTATACTGCCTCTAATCACCCCACTGCATTTCCCCCACAACAAAATATACATTCACAAAGGATCCCACACCTGTCAGTCAAGATTCTCAGCATTTGTGTTCTGCAAGGCAATAAAAGTAGAAAAATAAGAGCGCCCCACTTTTAGAAAACATACCAGAGAATCACGGAAGCTAAGCATTCCTTTAGGGAAGAATAAACTTCAGTCTTTTGCACTTCCTTTATGCATCCCAGTTGATGTGAGCACTTATCAAAGATCTCTTTTTAGTAACATGATACAACTCGTTTCTTTTCATTAAAGCAAAGAAATGCATAAAACAGTAATGCTCAAGTTTAAATAAAAATGTCTTTTTACAATAAATAAGGGGATTAAGTGAAAATGAAGAAGAGAATATCAATAAAGCACACATGTAGAACCACAAATTAATTGGGGGATATACCATCCAAGGGGAAGAGAGAAGCTGTGAAAGTCTATTCTCTGCAAGAACTTGAAATTACCCCTTTTTTCCACTAAATGAGGCAGAGATCCTGCAGAGAAAAATACTTTATAAAAACTGTCACAATTATGCACAAAGCAGCTGAATTAAGGTCAGACAGATAGTTATAATAAAGACATTTTTTGTTTTATGTGACTGATTTCAAATTTTGTTTTTAATGCTCTGCTTTTAGGTAACTCTGGTTTTGCTAGTGAAAACAAAAGCACAGAATTATGCTTATCCTCTGCTAAATACAACATTTGTAGCTCCCCTTCCTGAAGTGCTCCACTTGAAGCTTAAACTGCAGAGGAATTATCATGTCCTGCTCAAGCAGAGCAATTGATAGGGGAGAAGGAATGATGTCCACCAAGCCATATAAAATAGGAAATTACAGTGGGAATTTACTGTACATCAAATATCCTGCAGCAACTTGGCACGTGCATGCTAACAACTTCTTTCCAAGAGCTATCTTACACTTATTGCAGGCTAGAAGCATGCACACAGGAAATCGAAGCAAAGCAGTTGCAAACCATTTAGTTTCCATCTGAACTGATCCTCTTCCTTTACATCTCTTTGTTCATGAGTTCTTAACATTTATCCTCAAGCTGTCAAGGTGCATCTCACTGCTCTTGCCTCCTATGCTATCAGGAGTATCTGCTACTCACTGTTTGTCCTCACATCACCAAGAAAACTCGAAAATACCTTCCACACTCTCCTCAATAGCTTCACCATTTCCACACGCACACCCCCCCAGCAGTCTTCCCCAACTGATTCTGGTATTGTCTACACAGAAATCAAGCTGACAAATCCAGCAGAACTAATTAAACTCAGCTCAGCTTGTGCTACATCACACTTTACCTTTGCATTTTGATATGCCTTAGAGGTAGACACATTCCCATAAAAAAAAAAAAGAGCCCTTTTGTTGGAAATCTTATTTGAAAAAGTCAAAGCTCACTCTACTACTCTTCAATTAAAAGAGGGAGATGAGTCTCTAATAGTATTTCCTAACACTTTTTGCTATAAAAGTGTACTTCAAACTTCCTCCCACCTCAGCTAGATAAGAAGCTTTTCCTTCAATCAAATAATTAACTGTACAGCACTTCATTAAACCATTTCTTTCAAAAACCACCACTCATATGAAATGAGAAGAAACGAACATTCTGCAATCCAGATAGCACGGTTTCAAGTCAAGACCCTTAACTCTAGAAGTGCACTGCTGGTGATCGCACTGAGCTCTTGACTTGCCTTTCCATGTGCCCACCACAGCACATTCTTTAGCTGCAAGGTCACTTTTAAAGAAGGTGATTAGCCTTCCTTGTTTGGTACAGAGTGAATGATGCTCTCTGCCTGTCTAGACTGAAACCTGATGGAATGCAGTTACCTCTGCACCTTGGATTCCCACACCTCACGGAAGTGAAGCAAGCCCCGGTGTTATCAATTAAGCACTGAAACTAACTTCTTTATGTAATTGCCACAAAGGAATTTACTATCAGATTCCATCACATACGTCATCCTCATTTGTTGTCATATATTTCAGCTAAAAGTAATAACTGTTTTTATGTGGCATTCCCAGATTAAACTATTTAGTTGCAATTATATGTTGAAAGCACATGTCAGTAACATAAAGGTAAATTCATTACATCCTTGTTCTAACCATTCTAAAAGAATAATAAAACCAAGGGTGGAGAAGGGTGGGTAAGTCTAGGAAAAGAATCAAGACACAAATATCTTGTCCTGTAATAAGACTGGTAAACATCCAGCCAGGATGTCTAGTTTTATCAGCAGAATTAAGGATACAGCAATAGCCTTACTTCGCAGCGTTTCCTGATAGTCTCACTAGAATGCCTGATCTCTGCAATCTGTGTCAAGTTCAAGAACTACCTGTAAAATTGTATAAATGAATAAAGTATTCACAAAACTGGGGTACTAAAAAGGCTGGTGGGATTACACCAGTATCTTGTATAATAAGCATCTGAAAATAGAACATAACTGTACTGAACTTTATTATCCCCAAGCGATTCTCATTTTAAGCTTATAGCATTAACACAAAAATATGTGAAAAAAGCAATGTTGAGAGGCTCATAACTGGCATCACTTCAGCACAGAAAGGGAAAAATTACTTATTTCAATTTCCATTTAAATACAGAACTTCCACATAAATTTTCATTTTCCCCTCAGTAATCAGATACAGAAGACAAGCTAGCTGATACAGTAAGAAATTAAGTATTTAGAATTATCTTGTTTAACTTCAATTAGATGGCTAAAGGCTGTTGTTGTCTTTTGTTTGGATTTTATTTTGTGTTATATGCATGAATATATTGCAGGAAGATTGCAAGCGATATGTAACAGTGTCGTTAAATTTATGTTGAATCCTGGTGTCTGAAAACTATGGATTTAACTACATTTTAAGATTTGAAGACTGGCAGAAAAGATACCATATGCACAACAAATACATGAAACCTGCCACCAAAGAGGAGACGAATCTCTTCTTGTTAGTAGTAAAGCAACATTAAAACCTATGTATTATTTTTAAAACTCCACAGCCATTCAGTCACTTAAATTAAGCATTACCTAAGATACGGCACTGATTTTCAAAAATATGTAACAAGAATTTTATGGAAGAGCAACCCTAACCAAACGCAAGGAAGTAAAGTCATAAAAAGGATTTAGATTCTATGCAAATTCTTATTTCACTTAGTACCACTATGAATTATTCATGTTCTTTGTATAAAAATATGTTCAGTAAAGTTTTGCACTGACACATAGAAATTTTTTTTAAAGTTAGAATTTTAGTTTTCATCTGTTTCTTTACACTCCCAGCATTTCAAGCAAAAACCTGTTACTGCTATTTTGATGGGTACTAGCTATGCAGTGCAGCTCAGACACAATTCTGGGCAACATATTCTGGATTCACGATTCTTCCCTACTGGTCCCACAATTTTCAGTGAGAATCTTAATTAACTGTGGAGTTTTTTGACTTTTCCATATATCTTCTTCCCTCCTTACTGGATCACCAACTCCATTCACAGTTCTGTTTCCACCATGTTAAAAGCCCATTCTTTATGCCTCTGCATGCTTTATTATGTTCTCAGCTCAGCTCTTTTGTTACTAACCCTTCTCCCACCATTCCAAAACCAGTTGAGAAAATCAAGTTGTTTTCCATGATATCACTTTGACATATCTGCCTCCTTTTGCAGACTTTCACTTGCTTCAAGATGAAGGACTTTGTTTTGATGACTCCTTCAAAGCACATGACACCTGAATAGTTGCTTTCACATTTAACGCGTCCATTCCTCAGCAGGACCCAATTCAACATCACTTTTACTGCACTCCCTCTTAAACACCTCCAGATTTCCTCAGCGATGTGACTTCTGCTCAGAACATGCTTGCCCGTCTCATATATTATGGCACTATTTATTATTCCAGTGTCTTAGGATCTCACTGGTTTGGTTTGGGGTTTTTTTTGCCTTGCATATGGGAAAGGGAAAAGAAAATATTCTTGCATTCTCAAAGTTAAACTATGAAGTTGTTTGCATTAATATACTGTTATTGTATCACTAGTCTTCTTATTTTACACACCTTCTCCCCATTTTTTAAATTCACTTACTACATTCCGTTCCACCACTACTTAAAATAAGGGAAGCTAAATTTGATTACAGCTTCATTAATGGCACTATTTCTCTGATAGGAAACAATAAAAGCAAAGAAATTCTCCATATTTGCCATTTAAGATATTTCTACGTTTGTTCTGAAAAATTTGGGAAAAAATATTTACCAGATTTTAAATTCTTAGCTGAAACAGCGTTAAACAACTGTGGCCAAATAATTGTGTTCTGCTGCAACAGCAATAACTACTACAGACTAAATTTAACTAAAATTTAATTAGGCCAGATTCATCTTAGTATAACTAAAAGAGAAATTATTTAACAGGTCCTGGTAGAATCTGGATGTAATTAATAAGTGTAAAGTTTACCAGTCACACAAAATAAGCTATTTATAAGGACTTGTTGGAAATTAAGAACAATAAGCAAACAGCTACTTTGCTAATATTAAAATATTAGGGTTTAGCAGTGAAGGAGATTGGTATGCTCGAATTTTGGTTACATACTGGGTACATGAGGATATATACACATACAGACACACACACATGTGTATGTATTGCAAGTCCTCTTTACTGTATCTTTGCAATACACGCTAGAATTGAGGATTTGCGTATGTTCTATACAAAAAAGTTTAAAGAGAGATCCCAAAAAGTTTACAGAGAGATCCAAATACTGCTGTGCCAAGCATGAGAAATGATTTAGCCTAATTTAAGCAGAAATAAACTGCCTCCACATCTTTTTTTTTTTTTTTTTCCCTCATTTAGATTCCCGGAGTCATTCATCCCAGCCTGCAAAGCAGAGTAAGAGCAGCACAGAGTGCTGGAACAAGTTCTTCCACTCCTCAGCCCGAGCCCTGCTCCAATCCCAGCGGCAAGCCCCGCCAGACAGGAGCGTGTGCCCTGACCCAGCGCTGGTCTCCTCTTAGAGCTGGCAGAGCCCGGGCCAAGGTGGCTATTTCAATCAAGGCAGCTGCTCCGGCTACAGCTCCCGGGGCTGGGCCATTACGGCTAGAAATAAAGGAAAAGAACTTGAAACATGCAAACATGAGAAACTGACACCGCGGTGGCATCCGGACGAACTTCATTACAGGGTTCCTTTTATCCTTCTCTGATTGCAGCTGAAATTATTTTAATACAGAAAGATTGTTCTTGGGCTAAGTGCCTGCTTTGCATATACATACATGGCGGTGCCACCGTCTAACTAAAAAGACTGGTGCTACAATTTTCCTGCTACAAGCTTAGTTTTCTTCAGCTTACTATATTGGCTCTACGTGCCATTCATATCTCAGACAGCTAAATATAAGGAAAATTTATATTTAAGAACTGGTAATCATAAAAAAAACCTTCAGCTAAGAAGGTCCCTTGTCTGCAAATAAATATAGAAAAACAATTTCTAGGGTTTAGGTTTTAAACAAATGAAAGGACTGGCAAAGTTCACGTGTAGCACTTATCTACAGCGTACAGTATGTCCACACCAAGATTTTTGCAACTTAGACGGTATAGGAACACAAAGCCTCCCAATTAAATCAGCTTTACTCTCCTTACTCTCCTTCCCTCTGAAGGATAGCACCAGAAGGAAGGATTAATTTTCAAGTTGGTTCAGCAACAAACAAACCACAACAGAACCACTCCATCACTAACAAAACCGAACATTTTTTAGCAGTGGACAACTAAACACACCCCTATAAGACCATTCATCTAACACAATCATTACTATAGAAAATAGCTTGACCAGTAATATGACCCATTGTTTTTCCTGGTATGTGTTTGTCAAGTCTAACAAATTTCAGAATAGCACAGGATTGTGGATTAGCTTAAATTCTTGGAAAGCCTGATTAAGGTTCTCTAATATGGATGGTCTAGGAGTTTTGTTCCAAGTATCTGTACCCGTGCTGCTTTGGTTGCAGCAGTTTTAATTTTAGCAGAAACCATGCCAAACTAAGTAAGTCTGATAAGGCAAAAGCAAGAGCAGTAGAGCATGTTCAGTCAGTCGTTCTTGTCACTGAACTACATTAAAGCTTCTCACACCAGGTGAACCTGACCTTTATGACTTAGGCAGAGGGAAATGTACTTCACGCCAAGAATGATGAGCTTGGGAGATGACCCTGCCAACGCCCAATACTTTGGTATTAATTAAGTGCTGCATTCTCTAATGTATAAATTAAGGAGCCCAATTAACATACACTACCTACAATTATACTTTCAGACATCTCACTCACAAAAAAATAAAAGCCTCTTACCCGTATTTTCTTACGCCCATCCTGCTTACAACTCAAAATAGAAAAAGTATATATAGTAGAAGGAGGAGCATAAATGTAGCATCAGCTTTTGGCTAAACGTAATAGTAATCACTGCCATGCACTGCTGCTAGCATTACACTTGTTGGTAACAGTCAGGACAGCAGCTGGGAGCTTGACCACACCAGTAACTGTGTCGTTGGCTGCCATTTACCTGAACCCAGGAGGCGACAACACACGCCTTTCCATTACTCCTGCTTAACACAAATAATAAAACTATTTTTCATGTACTTCACAGGTTCAAGCAAGTGTAACATGCAACAAAAACTTTCTGAGGGAACAAAGGAAAAGTATAAGTTACAGTAACATTGAGAAAGATCATAAGAAAGTTTAACGTGTGGGATATCTGAACTAAAGCTAAATGTATGTACAGAATAGTCAATTAAAGACAGTTCTGAAAGTGTGAAAAACAATGCATACCATAACTGCAAGCTTTGGTATGCATTCTCATACACACTGTGTAGTCGTAAACTGATGACAAACATTCAGTAAAGTGATTTGGGCATTGTTTTGGAAGTTTAAACAATTGCCTACTATATTGTCTCACAAACACAAGTTGTTCCACAAGCAGCAGACTAATTACATGTAAAAGGGATCCCCACAAAAGGGATCCCCAATTCTCCCCCAGATCTCCTAAGGCACACCAAGTGAAGACAAAAATATAGTGTGCTTAGTCCAGAAGGGTGTATGCACCAACACGCTTGCCAGCATCCCTGCTCTGACACAGCAGCCAGGTTTAAGCAAAGAAAATTACCTGGGTTGAGTTCTGCTCCCCTTTCCCCTTGGGAAATCTCTACCTTGGAATTGTCTCTATTCAGATCATATTTTTCATAAAAACAGCAGCAAATTAATCTCTTGACACTTTTAGAATCTTTCGCATATGGTTGAAGTTGGCCAGCAGATTAATGGTGGAGATGGAGGGTCTGCAGATGGCAATTACAGGCTCCTATGTCCATAGTACGTATTTTTTTCCTCCCTATCTCACAGAAATAAGAATCAAAAGAGAAGATACAAAGCATTTAGAGATGCAGAAGATAGACACCTTTAGCATTCGAAACCAAAAATTCAATTTGATGCAAACCCAAGAAGGCAATAACAAAACTGACACATCCCAATGACTTGGAATAAAATGCCATCACCACCCAAAACCCTTGTGGTTTCCAAACTTATGAAACTGAGGGAACAGGAGGAGGGCAAAGGCATTATCTAAATGACTAGGTCTCTTATTAGTTCTCACAAAAGAGAACGGAAATCTTCAAAACTGCTACCTACAACTACGCTTTCTTTCTCTCCCCCAGCACAAAAACTTCATTCCACCACACAACTGCAGGCAGTCACTCTCCAAACAAGTCTGACAAATGTAGGACACCATCTCTGTATGGCTAATACACCTTGATTCTCATCCCACTGCAACCAGATTGAATCCTTCATCCTTTCAAATCTCTCCTGTCCTGCCAGCCTTTCCTCCTCCTGGTCACACACCCAGACTCACCTCTCCTATCAGATTCCACTCCTGCTGCTCAGCTCAGCCCAGCTCCCAGCTCTGCAAGTAACAGACCCCTTGAGTCAGGAGGGCACCATTAGAAATCAAAATTTTAGGAAGTGCGTAAGTTTTCAAAAACAGTATTTTAAAACTGCAAAAATTTCATTTTAAAACATTGATAGTCAATGCTCAAGCTTCCCATTGCAAATGGCCGTAGCCAAGTTTGAGACACTAGGCTTCAACACATGAACTTGTCAAGACTGATGATCTCCAGCAATTGCCTATTTGCATACTCCATACGTTCAGATGGATTACCACATATTAATTGGGGCATATCTTAAACAATCTTGAATTAGAATAGAATGGGAAAAAACCTACTACTGTTGCATTATGAAAAACATTATAATTAAGCACTGTAACAGGACAGACTACCTAGACAGGCTGCGAAATCCCTCTTCACTGGAGATTTTAGAGATACTAGACAAACATTGTTATCTGTACTTAAGCAACCAGACCATGGAGGAAACAGAAGTCACTTCCAGCCTTAAACTTCTGTGAACTTATGTTTCAGAGAAAGAAAAAAAAAAACCACCAACATTTCAGTACTCAAATTGATTTTGTTTAGAAAACAGTTCTTCAATTTCATTTATTTTTAAATTCAAATTCAAGCAGTGAGCAGTTCCACTAAGTCCATAAGCTTAATAAAATTAATAATTAAAACTGTATGCAAGCTATGCACAGATTCCTGTCTGATCCAATGTAAAGCATCAGCAAGACTTTTTTATTCAGGGCATACACATTTTGTTCCAAATGAAACTCTACACATTGCTTGCCTGCAGCCCTGGCTGCTCAGAGAAAGACAGCACATGTTCATGGCACAGCCCGACTGAGTCCAAACTCAGTATAGCCCCAGTGACAGTAAACCATGCACTGTCTTGTTAGGAATGAAACATTTCTGAAAAACCTAACAGACCAGCTTTCTCATCCCTCTGGTGAGCAAGGCGGAAAAAGGTGCTGTCTGTCAAGGAAAAAATGCAACTGACTACACGGACTACTGAGAAATACTTAATGGCATACAAAAAGGCAGGGGGATGGTGATATAAAAGTTAACAAATTATTTTCTAGAGAAGTTCTTAATACTAGCTAGAGAGGTGTCATCAAAACAACCACTTTGTAAAAAGTTCACCATAAGAATAATGATAAGAAATGGAGTTACACTTCTCTTTGTCCAGGGTGAAGTGAGGTTTGCCTCCCTTCCCCTGAGAAGAACAGGCAGACAATTTAGCCAACCTTTTACACATAGTTCCTTTAAGGGTAAAAGCATTCATACTGAAGCGAGGTATCAATGTAGTGTCTCAGCGCTTGAAGTTTGGGCTCCTTGGCCACCAGATGAGTGCAGCTTCCATTTCCTCACAGGCTATGCCTACACCGCACAGCGCAGTACCGAAGTACTGAAGTTTGCTTGGAACCTGGAAGCCGCTTGGCTGAAATGTCAGAGGTTCATAGAGGCCGGTTTCCCCCATGGAAAAAAGGCTCTTCTCAGGCAGGTGAATGGCTCTGTGCAGAACCCTGTGCTTTCAGAGCTACACTCTCTCTTTACACACCTAGACAGTTAATGAAGCCCTAGCCTGGCATACAGGCGGCGCTTGTGCATGTGGTTATCCATCAAACATACCAGTCATGCCCCTCAAGCAAACGGTCTGTTCCCATCGGATGGGCTAATACTTCTGAGAGTCAAACAGAAAAATGAATGTAATTTTTAGATCACATCTGAATGAGCAGTAAGTAATGGGTATAGCACCAGTAAAGAAGCAGATATTGGGGTGCAGATAGGTTTAAAAAAAGTGTTTAATATGAAAGATACATAGAGTCAGTTACTAATTCAAAACACTGAATTAGAAGAACTGAGTTGAATATAGCCAAAGGAGGCTTTTCCTCATGTCACACAATTCATATTTCAAACAAATTATGCTGAGACACTACAGTAACTTTAACTGGCAAAACAGAATTGGATGAAGATGCTTCAGTTCACTCATTGTAATTAATAATTAAAACGATCATTAAAAAAAAATACTTCAATCTCTATCCAATTCCATTCACACTGAAAATTTTGAGGGCCTGTTGAACCACACAGATACAGACTTGCGAAAAGACTCCCAAAGATAAAAGGATATTCTGTTTGCTTTAATTTTCACTTTATACTTTCTGCAAATAATTTACACATTAGACAATGGAATGCTGTCTACACTGGATACGTATATGTATAAAGAAGGAAAAGTGGTTTAGTATTGCATATCACAGAAGGCAAGCAAGTGAAACGAGGAGAGATCATATCTTTAATACCACGTCTATACGAACACCCAAACAAAATTCTTTGGCAATATTGGGGAACAGCTCCAAGCTTCACCAACCGCCTCTTCAGGCACAACCCTCACGATTAACGCATCCGAATCCTCTAAAATATAAAGGCGTATAAACGTCTCATAGTTTTAAACAAAAGATTTAGAAAGAGGTATTTCAAGTCATTTGCAAAATAAAGAACAGAGGCACAAACCATTTTTTTGCCAATATAACTTTTTAAACCCCTCAAATTTTTACTGAAGACTAGCATAGGTAAAATGTTCTTACTGTAGCATTTCTCTTTACAGGGAGTAATATATGATTTAAATGCAGAGTTACCAGTTACCTGTAAAGGTCTAGATTTTATGGAAGAAGCCAATAATATTTTTTACCTGATAATCAGGAAATAATTTTGAATCTAGAGGTAGTTCTTTATTACATCTTCAGTTATAAAGCTGAAGAAAGGACTACCTTCTTTCTTCATTCATATTCCAGATTATGAGTGAAACTGTCATCTACAGCCCCACTGTAAGAATTTTTTGTCTTTTTCTTTACGCATCTTTACATCTTTCCTTTCCTGCTGACAGTAAGCCCAGGTCTTTGTGGAGCTGGGCTTTGTGGAGCCTTTGTGGAGGTCCAGATACTGTCCTCCAGACAAAAATTTACAGACCTGTTATGAAGCTAGTTTCCCTCTGATGTCATGATTTTGCATTTATAAACACTCGATTCTATATACTGCTGAGGTATAGTATCCATTGAAGTAAGAATTAATAAGGATTTTTCAAAGCTACAAAGGCAGCATTTTCACCCTGATGGGAGCGTACAGTTCATACTTTGGGGGAGGGGAATAGAAGAGTGAGTGTTGGCTCTTTCATGAACATAAAAGGGCAGAATTACACATTAGTGTAGCTTCCCCATGTATAGACATTTTTTTTTCTGAAATGCCCTGCAGACTTAAAATCAACCGTTAGTTACTTCAACTAAAGCTCAAATCAGCCATGTAACTACTTTTACAGAGGATTACGACCAAGGTTTTTTAAAATGTGGGTTGTTAAAATTTCACAATTAAAAAATAAATCATGATGAGAAAATAGGTTCCTATTCACAAACCAACCAAACAAGCTGGTATCGTTAATACCCTTTTTAACAAGGCAAAACCAGAACTGAAATACTGGGAATGCTGCTACCAGGCCAGGATTGAGGTGAATTGGCAAAACCGTGCAAATGGGCTCCTACCGCACCTGCCCAGCCCTTGGCCTCCTTCTAATCTGTACTCCCTCCTTCAGTAACCCTTTTCCCTCAGCAGGGCAGAGAAATTACCAACTCACTGAAGTTTTCACAAAGGGAAAGAGAAAAAAAGAAAAAAAAAGCCTTCACATTTTAAAAATTACATTTGAAAGAAAAGTTGCGATGCTGGACATTCTTGATTCATACGTGCTTTAATACCAAGACTTTTGACCTTCAGAAGTCCCTTCTTCCAGGAAAAAAAAAAAAAAAAGAAAAAAAAATGGAAAAACACTCCTCAGAAACTACCACAGAGAGACGCTGCAGACATCAATCTAAAATAATGGCGGCCAAAGGTCAGGATGATATACGTAACATCAATCTTTTCATTTAAATATCTTCCTGAAAGAGACCTCTTAAAAAGCAGAAGTGAGAAAATCAGAGACTATCCAGTCAGAGCGATAAAGAAACTGCCCAAACGTATATAATTTACAGGATTTTCCTGAAAATGTCACCAAGTACCTTCACCTTTGACAAATAAATCAATTTTAAGATCTCACTGAAATGTAATATGGGAACGACTATCAGCTTGTTTGGTCATCTCAGGAAGATAAAGCAATTTTCTTACAAGGATTCATTTAGGAATCATATACAAGAGATTACAAAATAACACTCAACAAGCACTGCAAATTGGATCCTGATTAATCAAAAAACACCAAAGTCCTAGGAGTCTTCCAAAACTGCTGGAAAATGCACACAGCAAGAAGAATTGCTGTTAGTGCTGAACAAAGCTGGGTAACCCTCAAAAGGCTCCAACATACTAATCTGTCACCGTGACAGAAAACCAAAGGATGCCAGACCAATACACATCTCTCTGCCAGTATCACGGCCAAATATCCTAAATATCTGACACTGGGCTTCCAAGCAAAATTAAAAATAGGTCTAGAATGTCCAAAAATATAAGTAAGGATGCTCTTAGCATATATGCTTCCAACTTCTTGTTAAAAAAAAAAACCCACAACTCCTCAAGATCTTTCAGCATTCCTCAGCAGTGTTTTGTGTTACTGTTTTATAATTACAAGTGACAATAGAAATAGTTAATTTTTTTCCTCGGGTATTTCCTCCAAGAAAAAGAATATACATTACGGTAGAACTGCAGCACATGTTTAAGGCCCCCTAAAAGCACCAATGCTGATAAAATTAAAAATGGCTGTGCCCAGAGATCCCACAGCAAAACAGGCACAGCTCTGATGATGATTAAAATATATATTAAAAATTCCCGCATTACCTTACAAAGGGCGAGGTATGCAAAACAAAAAGATTATATATTTTTCCAAAACTGAACTAAGTTATTAGACGAGAGAAGCAGATCTAGGCAAAGCACACATCTTGAATGCATGTCGAGTTCATTTACACAATAAAGCAGATTTTATCCTCCGAGACGCTTAGCGTATCGGGATTTCGAAACTTTTATCAGGCTTCGCCGCTGAAATGGATGCACACCACTTTTTAAGGAGACACAGATGTGCCCAAATACCAGCGGACCCCACCCCCTCCCTTCCCTCTGCCAAAATGGCTAGTTCGTTACACCCACTGGCTACTTACCAGCCGCAGTGCTGAGCAGCAGGGTGGCACTGGAGAGCAGGAGCACCAGCACAAGGTGCTGCAGTGAGGCAGTCATACCTGGGGAAGCCGGGGATCGAGGCACAAGAAGAAAAAAATAAAAAACAAAAACAAAACACAAAACCAAAAAGGGGAAAAAAAAAAATTCCCGACGAGAGGAATTTCCTCCTTCTTTCGCACAGCCTTCCTCAGCTCTCTCGGTTTACAATCCCGCCTGGAAGGGCAAATGGCAGATGAGAGGAGCCGTCTTCCCTCTTACTCCATTACACCCGCCTGCCTTCATGTCTGGGGCGCCGGCACCGCTCGGCGGAGGCTGGGGAAGCGCCTGCTCCTGCCTCCCCGCCCCGGGGCATCTCCCCCCGCCGGGGGTCGGCGGCAGGCTCCCGGGGGAGCTGGGAACCACGCTTATTCCCTGCGCGGCTCCGCCACACCGAAGAAACGGCCCGGTGGAGAAGGAAACATATCCAGGCGCCGGCCCCGCGCCTGCAGCACTGTCAGTCAGGGCAGCCCCCGCGGGCCGGCCGGGCCACGGACAACGAGCTCTACGGGCTCACGGCGGAGCCGCGTCCCATCCCGTTAAAGGTCTCTTGTCTTCTCGCTGCCTCGCGCTGCCGGGAAGGCGGCGGCGATCCCCTCAGTCCCTCCGCGGCCAGGCGCCACCGGCTCCGCTCTCAGGGCGAGGGCTGCGGACGCATCTCGGCCCCATCTGTCTCCCCCGCCGGGCAGGCTCCGCCGCGCACCCCCGGCTCTACCCGCCGCCACCACCACAGAAGCGACGCCACCCCCGGCCACCCCGACAAAGGTGGGGCGGCGGGCGGCGAGGCCCCTCCTCGGCGGCTCCAGCTGCGAAGGCACCCGGCTCCCCTCCGCGGGCAAGAGCGCGGCGGAGGCCCTTCCCCGGCGCCGGGCCCCTCCTCCGCCTCCCTCCTTGAGTTTCCACAGCGCTAGGCAGGCGAGGCAGCCCCCGGCCCGGCCTCCTCCCTCAGGTCTCCGCTCGCCCGGGGAACGGCTCAGCCCCCCCGCCCCCCAGCGCCGGG
>JAHREE010000161.1:305272-353771 GCA_033628505.1 Tringa tobata
GACGAAGGGTGGCTGTGAGAGCCAGGCCCAGGCCCCGCTCCTCCCCGCCTGGCGCGGCTGAAGGCTCCGACAGACCTTCTCGGGAAGGCCCCGGGCAGCCTGCGGGAGAAACGTCTGAAAGCCCACCAGTAGGGAAGCATGAGCGCAGGAATCACAAAACTGCGCTTAACAACAACAACAAAACCATCTTTTTCAGGCCGTGAGATCGCATCAGCTGTGAACTCTATGGCCTTCCTTTCAGAGACCCCCAGGCTTCTGCCTTGTTCTCTACTTCAAGCCGCAGTCGTCACGGTCCCTGTTGAGCTCCCCTGTGAGCACTGGCAGTACCACCTACTCCTCTCTCCCTTCAGTGAGCCACCACCGCCTTAACAGGAACTTCCCAGGCAAGTCCACACAGTTCATACAGCTTCAGCCACCTGACTCTCCCAAGCAAAACCATTATCTGCCTCTTAAATTAAAGAGATTTTTATGATTTCAAAACAAAGATAAAGTCAACCTACTCAGCTGTTTGTATGCTTTAAGCCTTGCTATATTGCACAGAACCAAAGAGATAATTGAGGCCAGCAGCTGATGGCAGAACTGGCTGGAATGTAGTGGCTGATGTTCTGGCCTAGCAAGGCTCTTTCAAACGAGTTTTACTGGGTGTAGCGTAGAAAAAGGTTCTTAACATCCTGCACACAGAAGGCACCTTCATATCCAGGCCCCTCCAAAGGGTCAGTTTTGGGATATGCTTCCCTGTGTCTAAATTCCTTTTCCAGTTTCAGGAATGGGATACAAGGAATACAGATTAAAAAATCCAATTCCATACCTCAAACAATTAAATGCTACTACATAAAATGGTGTAGTTGCAAATCAGAGTTACAATTTTAACAATAAAAGGCTTCTGCATACCTTCATTCTTCTTCACAAGCCGTAACAGGTGAAATAGATGTAATCAAGCCTTGCCTCATCAAGAGAATTATTTAATAAATTCTAATAGGATTTTTATCATTGTGCTGCTTCAGCCAGAAACATAGTTTGAAATTCCTAGGGTCAAGCTGAGTTTATATGACTGATCATTATAAAAATGTTTTAAAAGCTTGTTACAGTATCTTTACTTCCAATCTATGCAGATCTAATAGGGATATTGGTGACAGACAGTAAAATATAGAATCCCAGATTGTAATTGGTATTGCCACTTTCCAGAACTGCAACCACATCTTAACCACAGTATCCTTCCTGTTATTTGTGGAATGTGAACTGTCAAGAAATAACCTTTCAAAGAAAAAAAAAAAAAAACAACACCAAAAAAGCACACCGACAAACAGAACAGTTTTACTTCCAAAAGAGAAAAAAAACCCAAAACATAATACTGAGTATTTTTTGTGGGCCCAAAATCCAGTGTTTTTTTCTGGATCAGCAAAGACACCAAACTATGCAACATACCACCTGCCCAGCTGTACCTACCAATAAAAGAAGCGAGATCTACTTTGTTCACAGAAAACAAGAATCTAACTGTGTGGGTTGCACAGCACTTTCACTGTTTAGGTGGTAAAAGAAAATTACTATAATTGTTTATGACGTGTATCAAAACCTGCTCATCCTGAAGTAAATGACAGAAGTCTCGCTTGTTGTAATGATTCTAGTTTTGTCTCATTAATTAATACTGGGAGCTCCTCTCCACAAGAAATTACACAAAACAGATATTCTGCCTTAAAATACTTTTCTTTTTTTCTCCCTTCAAAATGCATTGTGCATTTGTTCCGTGTTTTCCTAGAAAGAAGGAACAGGACATGCCATTTTTAATACAATTATTTCATTTTGGTTTCACAAAAACCCAGATCCTGCTCAAGAAAGCACCCTCGTGAAGGCCACAGAGCTGTGTATCTGCTTCGCCTGAGCTTGTATCAGGTCCTTGGACTAATCTCTCAGACTTGTGATCCCAGCAGTTTGCAAGACTTTCTCCTCCTTCTCTACCCTATTTTGAATTTCGCAAAAGACCTTCTCTTCAAGGGCCGGGTCCCTCCTAGCCTGGTGCGACTGCAAGGGCTGCAAAGGGCCCCTGGCCGGGCACCGATGCCAGGCGGCAGAGCTGGAGCTGCTGCACCCCTCTTTCTCTGGAGCTGGCAGGGCCGAGGAGGGGCTGACCCCCGCTTCACCATACAGATGTAGGAAGTAATCGCTGCTGTCTAAGCACAGAAGCAGCTTCCTTTTCCCACAGTGGTGGGAGGAAACCAGAGATCTAAACTGTCACACTCAGACTCACTCATTGTTATGTGCTTGGACAAGAACATATTTATAATTCTTTCTGTGATATTGTTTTATCTGTAAGCTAGGATTTCACTAGCCGAATATTCAGCAATATCAAGTGACACCCGCTGAAAAATACTCAGGATAATGCAAACTTACGGAACTGCAGCACAGTACATCCATAGTGCAGGTTCAGGTAAGGGTAGGGAGGACACAGGAGAAAACCTGTAAAACTTACCAAAATTTAAAGAAAATATTCTGACTGAGGCACTGTATTTCCACCAGAATCCAATGAAACAACAATATTGAACTTAAGGGAGACAAGACTGTTAAAAACTAGAATGAGGAGAAAAGACCTTACAAACTAGATGCTCTTTTGAAATTGTGTTCGCTGTGCTTGCAGTCGGGCAGAGGCAAGGCTGCGCCTGGAGGAAAGCCATGGGGCAGGGGGCAAGGAGGACAGTGGCAGAGGAGCCGGGGTATGGTGGCTGCAAGCTCCCCGAGATGTCAGTCTGATGTGCACTAAGTCCACGGCAGGGCACATGTGTCTTGCCCTTGGGCGATGGAGCTTGGAGCGACGCAGCCCCGCGCAGCACACTGGGGCTGCCCCCTGTGCTGCCTCAGTGCTCGAGAGAGACGCTGAGATGAGAAATAATGCTCAGATGCTTCTCACTGTCGGTCATACTGACGCATACGCAAACCTGTTGATATCACTTGCAAATTCAGTACTGTACATAAGTGAAATTAAACATGTCCTTGTTAGCAGCAATCGCCTTTAAATGACGCATATATTTATTTTTAATTACCTGGGATATGGAAAACTATTTTCATGCTTTCAAATCAGTATCCCAATCTATGGAAAATAAAATTAACAAAGCATGACGAAAACCAAAATGAACTACCAAACATAGCCTTAGCCCCGTTTCTTTTTAGAAAGTGTAATTTTCAGGCACTTTAAAAAACATTTCTCAGGATAGGTTCAGTTATCCAAGAGTTTTCAGCACTGACGCAACATAACTGTTATCATCGTTAGGACTCAGGGGACTGTTCTTTTTGACAGGGCCTTTCATGAAGTCAACAAATCAGTTTAAAACAAGCCATAAATTATATTTGGCTGCCCATCAGTTTGGCCAGAATGTTCTCTCAGTGCTGTCGTAATTGTTGGGGAAAGAGGATAATAACATGGCCAAATGTTTAGCTTTTAGGGGATATTTTGTTCCTAGTTTAAAAACAAAGCATCCCTATAGCATTGACTCTGATGCATAAACATATGTTAAAAGAGCAATCAAGATGTTCAGAGACTTTCCTACAAATACTAGATCCTAAGTAAGAGCTTAAAAAATAATGAATTTGGTACGGGTCTCCACCGTGAATGCCTGCCACTCGTTGCTAAATCATGGAACTGGCAGCAAGATCATCTCCCCAGTCTCGCCTCCTGTAACAGTATGTGGAGAGAGAGAGGTGGTTTCTGATAGCTGGGATCTGAGCCTTGTATAGCTCTCTAGATTATTATTAACATCCTGAATTGCAGCCAGAACGAACTGCAAAGACAATACTGTCTACTTACAGTCTGCTGAGTTAGCAGCTAAAGCTTCAGCCAATGCAGCCAAACAAGTAATCACATGCAGACGTCATTACCCTTGGAAGTATTCAGTTACTTATTTTATATAGATTTTCCCATCGGTGTCAGATCTGGGGTGTCACACGGAGGCATTAACACACCCCCATACGTCCCCTTGGAGTTAGAGGTCAGGATAGCGAGGGTGGTGGGAAGACCACAGTTACAGGGAAGTGGACACATGATTTGCAGAAAGAAAAATGGTGAATCTCCCGGGGACTTTATAAGTAGCTTGGACCCAGAAGTACCTTTCTTCAGCATGGACAGGTTTTCTTGGGAAAAGGGAAAGGCACCTTGCCCTTCAGAGCCTTCCTGCAACCTACCAGCATCACTTTCACTTTATCTGAATTATTGTCTATCTCTGCTCCTTTTCCAGGGTTTGGCTTCATCTTGGCAAAACAGATTCCACAAAAGACAGACAGAGAGACATCAAGGTGTGACTGAAGCCTTAGAACAGTCCTTTGTGGGGGAAAGTAAATTCCTTTCTGTTCTCTCTGACAGGCAGGAGAAGCACTATCTACAACGATCCATCTGCCCTGCCAAGATGTGAGACTGGCAAAACCTCCTGTGGCATCACATACCAGAGCAGGCTCTCACACTCACAGTTCCACCAACAGCCTCAAGGAAACGGTAAATCAAAATCCCTGCCTCAGAGGGAATTAGTTTCCCCTTTAGTCCAGTTAAATAATCTGTGCCAGACATTACTTTTGGCCTTTAGACTCATAAAAGTCCGTCTGAAGGCTGTTATGACTTCATTTTTCTTTGTCTCTGAAGCACAGAAAAAAGCACCAACTTTCAGCCTTTGGAAAAAAATAAACATTTGTGAGTATAAACTACTAAATGTTTTCAGACCTGAGTTCTTTTAACTCTACCATATTGCTGTGTGATCTACTGCAAGATGAAACATACTCTGCAATGAAGTCACAACAGTCTTTGACATCACCATCCTGTACCAGAAGAGAAATTTTGTACCAGCTTTGTTTACCTTTTGATGGGAGACTTTTAGTTAATTTAATACAAAAAATTAATTGCCCTACTTTTGTGGCAGTCCCTGGAAAGATTGATTTTGGTATTAAATGTTTTTTTATGCTGGTCTCACATTCCTTGGGTTTGGTATAGCAAGTGGTTTCCTATGGGGATCCCATAATTGCGTGATCAAAGATGCGAGGGTCAGGCCTGGAAAGGGACGGGGGCGAGTGTGGGGCAGGTAAGCCTTCTGTACTCAAGAAGGAAGAGGAAGGTGCACATTGTGGGATAAACACACAGAGGGAATATTTTGTATCTAAAAGGATTAGCAGTGAAATAGTTAATAGACGTTTTTACATTTCATAATGCATGATATTTCCCTGTGATAATGAACTACCAACAATGTTCCTGGCAGTTGCTGTCTTGTTTTAGAGATAACACTGCTTAGTCTGTGGAAACTTTATCTTCATTTTGGGGGTGGAGGTGAGAGAAACTTTCAAGCTAGCTCTGAGAAGCCCTTCCCACTTTGAATAAACCCTGAAATCATATGTTAAAGGCCCTTTACAGCTTGCCTGAATCTCTTGGCTTGCTCATCATAACATAAAATGGGAAATTTGCTGCAGGGTGTTTATCAATTCAAAACATCACTTATTCATTAAATCCAACAATGGACTTAGTCAGAAATAGAGAGGTAATGAGTTATGTCGGAATCATCTTCTGGTCCGTAGCAGCGGGGTATGTCATCGCCACAGACCTACAGGGTTTCATTCCTGAGAGCTACCTGAGCCTTCTCACACTCATGACAGGCAGCTGGGAACAGAACTCATGGCATCTCCAACACATTCCCTTCCTACTGTTACCTTCCTTTTTCCTCTTGGCTTTGGGGTGGGTTCTTTCGCTGTTGTTTTTTGGGTTTTATTTAATCACCCATTACACGAGCTATTTGGCAGTGCAAGCCAGGTTGGTTTTCAAAACCCACCTTTTCCTTTTTGTTCTTTAATTTCTCACAAACCATTAGAGCTAAAAATATTTCTTTAATCAGCGCAATACTTCTAACAGAAAGCTAATAAAAATGCCCTTTGAGAACAAAAGTAACCCTTCGCTAAAGCCTTGGTGGACCTGCACTCAATTTGCCATGGTGGATGTCTGGAGGAAGCAGCCTGTGTGCATGCTAATTGCTGGCCATCCTTGAACTCCATGCCAGCTTGACAAGTGTCAGGCATCCATCTAAAGGAGAGAAGCAGTGTCTACAAAACACAGTTGTTACTTGTTATTTTGAATGACATATTTTAATGACAAACCAGCCATGCATATAACTGCTCCCCAAATGTCCTGAGTGGTTGCAGTGGTGGCACCATTTGTCCCTGGATGATACCAGGTGTTAGAGGTTTGAAGCATCGGTGTTATTCCACTCCCCAGAGGACACATCGTACTCCTTGAATGGCTCTGACATATTCCTTGCTGCCTGCCAAGCCTGGATGGCGGCACAGTCAGGGTTGTAGTTGTCTCCTACCTTTTTTCATCCTTTCTTTGGCAGCTCCTTTGCAGCTGTGGTTTTCCTCCAAGGCTGCTGTTTCGGGCAGTCATTTGGTGTAACAGGGCACACATATCCCCTTCTCTCCGTGTCTTTCAGCAGCTGCAGTGCAGCCTCTGCTGTTACCTGGCTCTTTGGTCTCTTCCTACTTCCTTTTCAAGGAATCAGTAGCAGTGTCGAGGGAACAGCTTTTGCTCAAGCTTCTTACAACAGTTCCCCTTTGCAATGAGAAAGCACACCTCAAATACGAACCCAACAGCAGAGCTTCTTCAGGTTTTGTCTTCTCTTGCGAATGCAGAAAACAGTGAAGCGGAGAATTAGACCTGAAGCATTTTTTAACTCGGGGCTTCCTGTCACCACAAGCATAATGGCAGAGGGCTGATCTCTCTTGGAGCGATGGCTTCTAGGGGAAGCTGCTGCTGCTCTGAACGTGCCTGCCCACCATTCCTCTCCTGCACATAGCCAGCTTTGGGAGCGTCACCTGGAGAAAGATAAAAGTAAAATTATTACCTTTCATTACACCAAACAGGAGGTTTCTATCCCTTACGCTTCTGCCTATAACATGACATCTGTTGTCTGACAATTTTGAAACTTATTTTTATCTGTGAAGAGTGTTCCTTCAGATCCAGAAATGAGTCAGTATCTCTGTACGGTCTGCTTGCCCCTCACAGATGAATTTGGAAGAATAAACCCGACTAACTGCTTCCCCAAAACATCCATCAGGAATCCCCTTGTTGAAGTGATACAGGCCAGACCACCGACTCCAGCCACCAGCACCAGTCCAGAGTTGCTCAGGATGCAGCCAGAGTTGAGGGCATAGTCACTCCCTTCATGCCACACTATCTTTTGTCATTTGAAATTGCAGAGGTCTAAAAAATCTTTAGACTCAACAAATGAGAACCAGGCCTCCAGGGGCCATTTCCAGACTTGCCCTCAGCTCTCCAGCAGCTTCCCACCCCAGGTCACATCCATACATGTAGCCCCTGGACGAGGTGTGGGCATGCAGGGCACGCACTCTCCTCGGCCACCCTGGCATGCAGAAGACATGAGCACCTGGAAGCCCTCCCAGCCATTTGGCTGCACCCCAGGACTGTGCCATGCTGGGGCAGAGCTCCTTACCTGCCATGGAGGACAGGGCCTGAGCAAAGAGCTGCCAATCATGAAGCCCCACTTCAAATTTCTCTGAATTTGGATAACCAAGTGCAGGCACCTGCAACTGTTGCAGAGCCAGAGCTGGGCTTCACTTCTCTCCATTCCACAGCTGCCCTGCTCCTTTGGCCTGGCCCCAGAAGATACAGACACGGTGATGGGACAGGGGGGTGGCAGCCACATTTTGGGGGACACAGAAGACTCCCACAGCAGGCTGCGCTGTCACCACTGCACTCAGACACAACTGGAAAAGGCTCAAAAGTTTCTCTGCGCCTGCCTGGAGGAGCAGGTCCCTGGGGCAGGCCAGCAGATAATCCTCTTCCTCAGAAGGAAGCGGCAAGTCCCATGTTTCACTCAGCTTAGCCAAAAGCTGTAAAGCAGATTTCTCCTGCCCTCTGCTAGCGTTCAGACCTCCCCTGCGTGTTTTGTTGATGAAATCTCTCACCCCAATTCAGGAGATAGCAGTGTTTGCTAAACACGCTCTGCCTTGCTACCAGAAGAGCTTCTGACCTTGTCCTGTCTTCTTTTTGGCGTTTGGCAAATACTTATCAGAGCTCACAGTGACCTCCAGCCAGCTGGGCAGAAAGCTTTGGAGCCAAACATGTGCACAAATAATTCCAGGGGCAGCTGTTACTACTGTATTATCTTCTCCTGTGGTTTCTACAGATACAAATAGTTAATACGTGTTGCAGTCTGCAGCCCCTTTCCCTTTAGCCCACCAAAGAGCATCTCCCTTCAACTCGGGGCCATTAAACCCATCTCAACAACGGAGGACTTCAATCTGGTGTTAGCCTGTGTTGCCAAATATATCCTGCTCTCGGATGAAACAGTGCCCAAAACAGCCAAAGCCACACATCACAGACCTGCCGTCTTTAGCTGAGAAGGTCACCAATTAATCACCCTTCCCAAATTAAATGAAACAGAGGCCACTCTGTGCTTATTCAAACATAGCACCCCCTCTCTTCGACTTCTCCAGCCTCCTGCAGCTCAGACACGAGGTGTTTTTTCACCCTGACATGTAGAGGTCCAAGCCTGATCAGAGTTCATTCAACCCGAAGAGCAGCAATGACTTGCTTCCAGAAAATGAGACTATTATGCCTAGAGACTATTATGAAAGCCTGCGTGAAGCTGAGACCAGATGTGTGCTCTGCTCACTCCAACTGTTGCTTAGAGCAAAGCCCTGGTTTGTTTTGTTTTTGTTTTTTAAACAAAACAAAACAGAGGAGTGACAGGAATTGTGTCTCATCTGTAACAAGAAAGATTTTTCTCATATTTTTCTACGCTGCCATTAGCGGGGGAACACATCCACCAAGGGTGCTGCAGTGGCCACTGACCTCCTGCCAGGCTGCAACAGCTCTCAGAAGGTGGATGAAAATGTGGAAGGACCCCTTACACGATGGGATGGAAATGAATGGGGATGCTGTCCCATTTAAATTTGGCTCCAAGAATCAGCTTATAGTCATTGGGACTTTCTGTTATTGTTTCAGTAGAATGCTGTGTACAATCCCCTGGAACTCGGAGTGATTGCATGGCTACAATAATTCTTTGCCTTTACGACAGACTTTTCATTAGAGGATCTCAAAGCAATTTGCCAGCAAGAACGGGCACAACCTCACACTGTGCCTGTGAGATAAGCGAAGGATGGAATAGATTAACTGCTTAAAAGCACACAGCAGCTCTGTGGGATGAAGGAAAAATAAGAAAAATATATATCTGTTTGAAACTGTACAGGGTTTTATAGAGAGGCAGCCTGGAAGGCTGCCAGGATGCTGAAATTGCCACCCCTACACAACCACGAATACCATGGAAACCAGTGAGGCACCGGCAGGCAGGAAAGGAGAAAAATGACTTTCCACAAAACGTAGCCAGGCTGGGACACTCCTGCTCTCCAGACTGAAGAATGTGCCCAACCACCAGTGCTGCTGCTGGTGGGAGCAGGGTTCCAGGAGGGAGTAAGTCCTAGTAATTTGCTGTCTCAGTGGCAGCTGGTGGATGACAGCAGAAAGTGGGGTGGCTGAAGACTGCTACATCGTGTCATCTGTGGTATGGAGGTAATGGAGACCCTGAGTGCCAGGTAAAGCTTCAACACGTGCTGGGAAGTGTAGGAAGATGAAAGTAAGTTGATACCTAAATGAGGACAAGGAAGGAACGTGCACACGCAAGCTCCTGCATGCCCTGTCTGGTGAGGCACGATAAAGAGGCATGAAACACTCAACAGTAATAGTAGCTTTACCCCCGAATACCAAGAAAGCTCAAAAAAAAAAGATTCCTTTAAGCTGAGTAAAAGTAAGGAAAGAAGCCTGGAAAACAAAACCAAAAATAACAAACGAAACTGAATATAACCGGAATAACAAAAATAAACAAACCCAGACAAGCAGTGGGGGAGGAATGAACATACTGTTAATCTGTCAAGTACACCATGCACACGTTAAACTGTAGAGTAAGCTCAGAGAAATATCCAGCCTCTGAACTGAGCAAGGACACCTGCTTGTTACCAAACAGCACACATCCCTTAAAAAGTCATACTTTTGGTAAGCGAACTCAGGAGGAATCTGAGCACAAACCAGCTGTACTCATTCAAAATGCTGTTAAAAGGAAGAGCAACATCTCGTGAGTAAGTGGGATATGGAGCAACTTTGGAGGTATGCATGTTCCAGAACCAGGTTTGGAAAAAAATAGCCAGTGGAGATGAGAGGCAGGTAGAGAGATCTCTCCCTCCAGCTCTCAGCAGCTGAAGGATGCAGAAGTGATCTGTTACAGATCCTAGCTGGAATGGAGGCCGGGAGGAGAGGGGATTACTTTACGGAAAAGCAAAGAGGACTGAACAAACAGAGAAGCAATGGAATGCCATTTCTGCCATGCTAAAATACATAAAGCTAATGGGCCTTCCAGCAACCACAGGGGAGGGCTGGAAGGGGACGGGAGTGCTGCCACAGCCGGCCCTGATAAGGCTCTATCTAGGAACAGGCGAGGGCTGCACAGCCGGCGGAGCACCGCGCTCACAGCCCGGCCCGAGGAACGGGTCCGGGGGAGTGCGAGAACAACAGGATAACATCAGGCATTTCTCACGCAGCTGAAGGACCGCCGCTGGTCATCAGGAGACAAGTGCAGATGGGAGACTTTAAAGCGGTGCCAGAAAAAACAAGCTACAGCCAGGGTCGAGGAACATGGGATCCGACTCCTAGTTGTCAGCAGTTGTGGTGTATACATTGCTGAAAACGGATGCGGTGCCAGGAAAATCCAACTCCCAGCATGAAAAAAACAACTTAAGAATGATAATGAGAGAAGCCAAAGTAACTGTGACTGCGAATTAACGATTACATAAAAGCTTTTATCTTAAAGTTATGTTAGGCCAAATTCTGAAATAATTTTTTCAGCCAGAATGCTCCCTTGAGATCTGTGATTTGGCCACAAATTGCTACATCTTAAAAAAAGACAAAAACCAAGACAAAACGAGAGATTTTCTTTTTAAGCTAGCTGATTACTACACAACAAGCAACAGCCTTGACTTCACATCAGACACTCCTCCAGGAGGTAGCTGAAGTACGGTGTAACCGTGAGGCACAGGACAATTTTCAGGATTTTCTCCCTTATGTGGCTGCTATTCAGGGAAATGGGAACATCGGGCTGTTAGATATGAAGGGAAGCATACATTAGTAAAAGCTCCTCGAAACAAGTAAGATGAAATCTGTATTGCAGTTCCTTCTACTGAGACATATCAAAGCTACTCCTGAAAAACTGAATGCACAGTAGTTGGGTATTGCCATAAATAAATGTAATCATCATCACTGCTGACCCCTTTCCTTTTTTTTGCAGGGCTGCAACGTCCTTTGGCATGTCTGGGCTGAACAGAAAGAAAAATGTCTTCTCAAAATAAATGATCTGGGTTAAAAACAACTAGTGTCCTAGTGGCAGGCACACAAGAACAGCATAAGGATCCTCTCTTCCACAGCAGGAGCTTCATCCCATTCCCTGGGCGTTATTAAGTCCAGCAGCAGCTCTAGGCTTTGCACCAGGAGGCCTCTGTGCAGTTTCAAATGGAGCATCTACAAATCCCAGGCCCCAGCGAGATGTGGCTGCTGCCGGCAGAGCAACTGCCCCACAGCTGCCCTGAGACACTGCTCACCTCCCAGCACTTTTCTCCATTCTGGTCTGAGACCTATTGAGCACATGAACCTTCCCCACTGAGGCTTTGGGCTTGGCTTGCTGTAAACAACATGCTGCCAACCTTCAATTTCTAAAGAGAATTGAAAATAACATAAGAAAATAATTAATATTTTCAGCAGGAAACATGCCCTTCCTATGAAAGATGACCTGCTGTAACAGCCCTTCCAAAAGCAAGGGAACGTGCTCAAATACCTGTCGTAAAATCTCAAGCTAGAATGCTTCTCAGCCAAAAATGCTGGAAATAGCTCTTTCAAGTCATGCAAACACTTCGGAGTTTC
Source organism: Tringa tobata (assembly GCA_033628505.1). Classification (NCBI taxonomy): domain Eukaryota; kingdom Metazoa; phylum Chordata; class Aves; order Charadriiformes; family Scolopacidae; genus Tringa; species Tringa tobata. Next base: position 317,214 of record JAHREE010000161.1, read on the forward strand.
TCAAAGGAGAAATAGTTGGAAATAGTTTCAGATAAAAGAACCTTTCATGCCAGTTGGCAAAAGGCAAACAGATGGATCAGATAGATGGATAGACGGGGCTTAAAGCCACTTTTGTCTCAACAGTGGGCTGGGCTTGTGTATGCAACGTCTGAAGGCAGCATATCGCATCATCTGACCCTTAAATGTTAGCTTTATGAAATCACATCAGATGAAACCGCAGCATTCAAAAGCATCTCTCTGCCTGGCAGGACTTCATCCTCCTCCCCCTCCGCCCAGCAGCATCTTTAACAGTCCCGGGGTCGGATCAGCGCTCGGACAGACCTTTTCCCCTCAGGTTTCCCCCCTGCCTCAGTTTAGCAGTCCAGCCTCTGTCAAAGCTCGAGACGGTTTGTTATAGCACTGGGAGTTTTGCAAATATTTAGGCAAAACACTTTTTTTCCCCATAGTGCAACAGCAGCAGGGTGACTGCAGACAGTGAGAAATTAAGGATGCTGTGAAGGCTGAAGTGAAATCCCCCCAAAACTGTGTTCAATATGCTTTAACAGAAACTTACTGAAAGCAGGATATGATACAAACAAAACAAACCAGGCTAAGTGCACTGTATTTTTGGTAGCCTGTGCACTGTGAGAAAGGTGATGTTTTGTTTCAGCTGTGATTTTGGTGACTGAATCAAAAGAGGCCAAACCAAGCTGCCCCAGGACAAGAATTATGCCTTGATTCATGGGGATGGGTCTGAGCTATGGGTTTGTGCAAACCCTCACAGTTTGCTTACAGCCAGACACACGCTCCTCACCACTTGCTTTTCATATAAGATGACTACGGCAGAGACTTGGGATGTCCCCAGCGCTGGCATCTCACTTCATGTGATGTTTGTCATGAATTGCAAGGGCCATAGTCCCTGCAGGCTCCCTCTGGCAGCTCATCCCCGGGGACTTCAGTGGGTCACCACCAGTGTGACATCCTGGCTCTGCTGGATCACCAGCCAAAGCAAACCCAGGGTCTCTGCATCATCTTAACTAGTACAAAGAAGTTACGGAGGTCTGGAAAGATTAAAATAAGTACATTGAACAGGACCAAGAATAGTTTATCTTTCTTTTAGAAATGGGGGGGGGTATGTATTAGGACTAGCGTCCTTGAAGATTTCGCGTCAAAATGGAATTGCATAATGAATGTTAAATATTTATTAAAAAAAAATCACAGTTGAAACCGCTCTGCAATGACAGATCAAAAAAGAAAATCCCCTCTGCACCACTTCTATTCTTGCTTCTTTATGACACATGAATTCTTCTGAAGGGCTTTAATACTCACCTCTATAGATGTTTCTGCTTTTCACATCAGACTTAAAACTCTTTCCTGTCCTGTCCGGGAAGACGCTGAGTTACCAAAGACACAGCAGGATTACGCCATCAAAGTTACAACATCCGAGTCCTGATGTGACTAATCCCCACGTAAATGGGAAAGACCAAGATGTGTAGTCTGCACGGTGGGCAGCTCAGAGCCAGACAGTCTCCTCCAGCCCCTGGGCGTGTGGAAAGCAGGTCCCCTCCACATGGAGATGGCCTGGGGTGGGCAAAGGTCTCTGGCATCTTCTTCCTCAAGTCACTTCATAGGGACTGTCGTGCAGGTCCTGGGCTCACTGTGGTCCCCCTTTCATGTCAGGGCAGTGTGGCTCACAGTAAGGGAATTATTCCCAGCAGGAATACTGGATTCTTTGTTTATTTGCTTTCATAAGCATGTTCCTGGGGAAAAATCCTCCTTTGCATAAGGAGTAGCATCACTTTCTAGCTGTGGCTGTTGAAAGACGAGAAGAGCCACCTTCTCTGTGTAAACCGCACAGCCAAAAATCCCGTGGAGAGCACCCGGACTTCTTTATCCATCTTAGAGAAGTAGTTGTCAGAAGAAGACATCGCCAAGCACACTTCTCTCTCCTGCAGGCATCATCTTGTGATGATTCACACAACTCAGCTGAAGGGCATTTCTAAAGTACGTCTATATGATGCAATGATGGAACTGTGTCAAATCTGACACTCAAATATTCATTTTCAGAGGAAGGACACTCATTTTTGCTTTACAGAACCAGTCTAGCCAAAAACACATATGAAGTTGGCCCAAACCCTTTCCCAGCAGAGAGCCCAGGTGGCTGATGCAGGCTCCCGTGGGGGTCACTGTAGGCCCCCACCTGCTTTGTGGCTGCAGAACTCTCTGGGACTGCTGGTGGGTGGCTGGAGAGGGGAAATGCCACACTCAGATCCATCCCCACTCCCTCTTTTCCTCCCCCTTCTTCCAAGCCATTCCCCTTAGCACACTGGGACCTCAGCCTTAAATGCCATTCTCAGGGGGGAAACTGCACGGGGTTTGGCGGTTCAGGGTGGCTCTGCATTTAAAAGCCAATGGTCAGGATCTCCTTCACCCTCTGTAAAGAGGCAGAGGCACCACTCCTCACCCAACTTCATTAATTTAGGGGAAGGTGGTGGCAGGGAATTGCTGGTTCCATGGACTTGCCCCAGCAGGGCACTTTCTGCCATTGAGCTGATGGCACAGAGATCAGAAACAAGAGCATGCATAAAAAAAAAATGAAGCAAAACCTGCATCTTTTGCAGGCATGAAACAAAACTACAGGCAGGCAAAACAGCTCATTTGCAGTGATTTCTAAAGGTCAGGGTTTCACAAGGGGATGGTGAGCAGCAGCTGACAGCTAAAGGAAACCCAGATGTTTAAGTTGCATATTGAGCAAATTTGATTGAGAAATCAGAGAAACACAGTAAGCACAGTTTGGGTTATTCTACATTCAGACTCTGTTTTAGGTTAAAAATGCACTCAGGGCTCTTCATTATAGTTTTGACCTCAGCAAATGGGAGTTGTTCAACTCTCAGTATCAGAGTTGCAAGCTCCAATGATTTATTGCAAACTTTATGCTATCCAATAGTTTTGATAGCCCACAGACTCACATGATTAATCAATGTTTTAGCTTTTATCAGCCTAAGTTTCTAGCCTTATGATAAAATAAAAGAAAATAAACTTTAAGAGTGTATATACAGGGAGCCATCCAAAGCCCAGAAAGCTGCTACCCATAAAACCGCTGTCATTTTTTTTTTTTTGTTGACCACATGGTGTGGGACATAACACTCGATTTTTCCTTAATGCCCGGAGCTACTTTTAGATTGTGCCCCAGATTGTGCTTTCAGATTGCACAGGTACACTCGGACTGTGCTCTTATACTGTCACAGGATTCGGTGCCCGTGGTGCCTGTGCTTGTGACTCACCACAACATCACGAGGCGTTGGAGGATCCACCTCCACCGGCATCCTGCACCCATGGGCTTTGGCTTCCAGGGAAGCCTTCTGCAAACCCCTGCGAACAGGCACAGCTTTCCCTGGTGAGGGGATGCATCTGCTCTCAGCACCTGTGGCTGGAAATGGGCAGGAGGCTCTATGAAACAACAGTTAGGAAGGGCTAGAGGCAGCAGCACAGCAACAATAAATCCAAACCTGGCGCATCAGAAGATATTTAGTAAAAAGGAGTATCTGTGGTCCTGCTCTGGTCTTTAAGTACAGCATTTGACAGAAGTGGTTTCCTATAGCAATTCCTCAGCACCTTTCATTGGTAAAATGATGCACAGCAGTTGGACTTTGGAAACGAAAGGTAAACAACGTGATAAAACAGATGGCTGGTTACTGAAGGAGGCTCTAACCTTCACTACAAAACAGGTAATCTTGAGCATTTGCCTATCCACACAGTCTTACAAGGCCCTTTGTGAGTACCTTTAAAAGTAAATAGAAAGAACTGATGGTAATGAGAGTTGGGCCTGTCTGAAATGCTGCACCCACTAACTCTGGGTTTCTTACTTTTCAAGAGACATAAAACTTTTACAGACCTTTGGAGAATGAAGACTTTCACTCACAGCTCCACTAAATTCACCATCCTGCCCCAGCAACGTAAACAAAGCAAATATCGTGAGACTTGCAGACTGCCCTGATTGGAATAGTAAATTGCTTTCCACTTTTTGCATAAGATGAAATGTTTCCTGGTCTGCAGGGTGTGGCCGGGCAAAAGGAATGGTTCATTTTCTTTAATTATTTTTAGTGCTATTTGTATCTGCGCTTTCTTTAATAGTTTCAGGTGCATTACTTATCAGGAATATCTGCTTCAAGGCATAAGCAATGAGAGTTCTCAATCTGTCTTCCCCTGCAGGGTTTTAAAACCTCTTCTCCTGAAATAGGTGCGAGGCCCTTTCCCACAGATGCTCCGGAGCAGAACTATTTTGAACGCCAAAATACTAAAACCACAAACTCAGGAAAAAAAAAGAAAAAAGATAAAAGGCCTTTCAAATCAAGTGAATGAGCCAAGGGGGGAAAAAATAGACTCGGTCATCTCCCCTACCCATTTAATTAATAGCATTCCTCTCCAGAAACAGCAAGCACAGCGCGAACCTCTCTCGAGTGCCTTTTTACAGCTGAGCTCTTGCAGCTGCCCCTCTCCTGCCCTCCCTGCCAGGACGTGGCTCTGCCCGTGCCCCTGCCAGAGGGCAAAGCCACCGGTGTCGGGGGGCAGGGGGGCGTGCGGCTCCCCAGCGGGGACCTTGCTCCAGCCAAGTGCTTGAGCGGACGAGATATTGCAGTGAAAGGGGCAGGACTGGTTGTGCTGCGAGATAAGATTGTCTGCCAGGGCTTTGTTGGAGGCAGCCTTGCAGATGCAGGAAGGAAAACAAGCTGTAAAGATGGTAAAAGGAGAAGGAAAAAAACGCCCCAGGGGAAGCAGCACTGGCGCAGGAGACCAAGAGCTCCTTGTCAGCGAAGGGCACGGTAGCACAGAAACAGAAGCAAATGTGAACGGCACAAGTGAAACAGCATCACGGCCTGCCTCGGGAAGCCCCCTCACACTGCTTACTTGCACTGTTCCGAACCTCCCTGGGCAGCCAGCACTGGGAAGGGATGCCAGAGACCTTGGCATGAGGTGGGACAGCCCACCCACACCTGAGCTCCTCTAGCCCACCTCACCTGCAAACTGTCCCAAGCAGGCAGCTAGGACACTGGCTGCGAGGCCACCTGCACCAGGGGCTGCTTTGCTCTCGGTGACAAAAATCTCTCTCGGAAGCAAATTGCGAGGGCTAGTGCTTCCAGGCAGGTATGATCTGCTGACCTGGTGGGTATTTCATGGTAGCAGCAGGAAGAAGAGCATCTGGTGGCACAGTTTAGAGAAGGACAATTAAATTCTGCTCCTGCAAGAGCAGCAGCAGGTGAATGATGGCACGGACAGCCCAGCAGCCACGTGGGCCCTGCTGCTTACAAACCAAGTGCAACACGAACATGTCTGCACTCACGTCCCATTAGCTTGTTTTGGTTGCTTGGTTGTCTTTCCAGATTTAGCCTCCCATTGCATATGGTCAGGCCCTGCATTCAGTCTGTCCCATGCATAGGGACAACAAGGACCTTCAGAGGATCCATGGGGGCGTCCACCACTTCCCTCTTCACGGAGGTTTTGCTGCTTGGATGCCTTGCTTCAAGCAAGGCAAGGATCCAGGGGGAAATCTTGGTTTCACTTTAGCTTAATCTGGTTCTGTGCAGCCCAGCCTTGTGCATCCCCCTGTCCTGAGCGTATTTTATGCAGCGTAGGTTCCTGGTTGGCATATCTCCATCTGCTTCTGGTCCTTTCCCCATTGCCCCAAGCCACCACAAAGAAAGGATGGAGTCCCCAGCTGGACACTGAAGACAGTGTGAGCTGGGGAGCTCAGAGGCAGCTGGAATTTCAACATGGACGTGGGAAACAGCAAGGCATGAGCTGTTGTTCTGGTTCTCTGCGGTCTGGAGGCTAAAACCAGCACCTGCAGCCTCACAGGAGCCCCGCTGAGAGCACAGGGAGGAGCTGCAGGGTCAGGATGGGTGCAGTCCTGTTTGTATTCAACCTCCTGGTGATAAACTCAAATGAGCCAGACGAGACCTGAGACAAGATCATCCACACAGCTTCCTGCTGCGCTTTGTTTGCTTGATGCATCTCGCAAGAAAAACCAGCGCCTCGTCTCCACGTGGGTGAGCTGTGGTCCCTGGCACGCACTCGGCCTCGAGCGTGGGAGCAGCAGGGCCTGGCCAGAGGGTCCCCTCCTGTGACGGAGCCAGGTATCAGTGGCTGCGCAGCCCCAGGGGCACAAGGAAGGCATGGTACTTACAGCAAAAGCCATGGCTGCTGCTTTGCGCCCTGAGGCTTGAGGTCTTTTTTCCAGGACGAGAGACTTGTGCTAAATACCTCAGTTTGTTTAATCCACCGTACAGAAAAAAATCCTGAGACGTTCAAAGCTCCAGTGTTTACTCTATCAGGCTTATTTCTGGGCTAAATAAACCATCAAAATCTAAGTCTCCACTGAAGACATCAAAACATGCTAGTTGAAGCTGATGAATTGTTAGCATTTGGCAAAGACAAAGCATGAATCCATAATTATTGTAAGATGAGTCACCTGGAGAAACCAGAGCAGTGGCCAACAACAAAAAAAACCCCTTTGAATAACTTAATGAGAATAAAGATGCCTAGAAACATGCACATCAGCAACAAGCCAACATCAGCACTGGCAAAGGTGGGAGAGGGGCAGGCAGCACTGCAGCAGCTGTGTGGAGGATGTCTCAGACCTCCATGGTCACCAAGGACCCCATGCCCATTCTCACCAGAAGCCCATCCCTGGATACCAGGGCAGTCCAACATCCATATTCCCTCCATGACTCATAGGATTGGAACAAGCCAGACTTTTGCAGACAACAAAAAAGATAAAAATCATATTGCTTGGGGGAGTGCCAAGCTATTATTTCACCCAATTAGAGTCTTGAACTGCTGAAAGTTAAAAGGATTTCCTCTGGAAAGAGAACATTCCCCAGCCAGAAAGTCTCCAGAAAGGTACAGGAGCAATAACTCCTGGCATTTGGCATTAGGAAACAAGCGTCTAGACAAAGGCTTCTTTTTTTGGTTTGTTGTTGATGACGTTTTTAAAAGATGCTTTAAAAGTACATATCCTGGAACTTGGATTTCTATTTTTACACTCTACCTGCGACAGATTCACATGTGCAGAACATGCTGGGGATGGTTTCCGCATCTTTGGTCATTTCATTTAGTTACCACACCCTAAAGGTGCTATACCCCCTGGGCTTAAAATGGAATGGATGGATATGACTATTTGGATGGACATGCTGTCGTGCAGCAACAGGAAGCAAGAGCTGTCTGCACCAATTGCAGCAGCTGAAACTGCCTCCTGGAGAGACCACGTGTGGTTTAGGCCTCATGTCAGCCCTGCTTTGGAACCCTCCATGGGAGGAGCACAAGGGGCTGCCGCACAGGGGTCCCACAGGAAAGCACCCGACACCCCGGTGCAAAGCTTCGACGCAGCCCCCTCGTGCTGCAGGTAGCACGGCTGGGTCCGGGCACAGGAGACCTCTTGTTGTTCTTCACCCTGCCTGGCACCTCCCGCGCCTGCCTGCTGACAACGGAGCAAAAACGGTACTAAAGGGCACATAAGGTTTTTACCTTGTCCTGCCGTTCCCAGGCGGGTGCGGGCGGGCTGGCCGCGGGGTGGAAGCCACAGCACAGCCCATTATTGCTTCAGCATGTCACAATACACTGATTGGGTAATTGGCAATTATATTGCATTTATCTTTATCTCCGGTGTTACGCTCACAGCTGTATAAATAACAGCCCATCTCTCATCCACCGTAGCTTCCATTTAGCATGGCATTGCTGATCCAGCAGCAGAGAGCACCAATAAAGCCTGAGCTCAGGTTTCGGTGCTGTCCCCAACCCACCCAGTGCCCCACCAGTTTTAAAAAGATCATTTTAAAATGTGCTTTTACACCGCTACAAAAGCAAACGTCTTTTTTGCCACGGTGCAAAAGGAAGTGTTTTGTATTTTGGCACAGCTGGTTTTAATTCCTTCTTCGAGAAGAAAGAATTTAACATGGCTGCCCTGAGACTGGCTGCAGCTTTATCAAGAGAGATTTCATCGTGGACTTAGACAACCTCGCTTGCAGCCATTGTACTGTCAAACAGGTTTCCTTCCTCTTCTTCATAACACTTCTACATCACATCCTATTTAGAGCTCTTACAGTGCTTCATAAATAATGTGATAATGAGAGCCCTGTACACTTATGGGATTTGGGAGGCATTATCTCAGTTTTTAAGAGGTGGAATATGAAGATCAGAGATTAAAGGTGGCAAACCCCAACGGGCTGTGATCCAAACAACAGGAGTTTTTCTACCTCATTTCCCTTGGATCTGGAACCCTTCTTAGCTTCCCAGCCAGCGGCCCAGCTCTCCCCACTTCTCCGTCTCAACACTTCAGCCTACCCAGCCCTTTCTCTTCAGGGTAGATCACAAATTTCACACCAGTGCATCACCATCAGCCCCTCGTATTTTGCTTGCGGTCTGTAGAGACAAAATTGCTGTTTCTATTAGCCAGTAACTGGGATGAGAAATTGAACATCGGAAAAATCTTCCTACCATAGATTATTACTACTGAAAAGACAGAGTCATTGAACACAGAGATGCTCGCTGCTATGAGAGGAATAACCTTTTGCTTAAGAAATAAGGCAGAGCCTAAAGGAAAGAAAATGAAAGCTCAGAGCTGGGGCTCACCCGCAGAGGACAGGTTCTCACTGCAGAAGCTCCTGGATTTCTAACAGGAGCTAATTAGGCATATGCAAGTGTAAGCGTGGACAGAGCATTTGGCAACACTCCATGCCAGCCCAAGGAGGTAGCCTCTGGCCTAGGGTATCACCAGCTCCGTGGGGGCAAGGCACAGGGTCTGAGCCTGACCATTAGGAAAGCAAGATTTCTATTCAAAATGTTAAGCTACTCCAAAAGACAACCTGCTGCTGTGCTACTCCCTGGGGAAGACGAAGCTACTGCTGAGCTGTCTATCGTTTATAATAAAATTATTCTTTTTTCCAGAGAAAGTGAAGCCTCGCGGCAGGGACACACAGACACCAGGATGTGACACAGACAGCAGGAAGCCGAGTCTTGGGATTTTCCATGTGCAGGAACAGCTCTAGAGGATGGGCAACCTGGAGGTTTTACCTGAAAAACAGCAGTGATTTTGTCCATCTCCAGCAGCAGGCTTCATAACCCCTGAGCAGTTACCTCCCGTGTCTCCACCTCGGTCTCAAGAGGCACCTCTCACAACAGGGGCACACAAAATCCCAGGATGGCTCTGGGGAGCTCCTTGGCTCTGGCGCAGAAGAGCCAGTGCCTGGAATGTAGGACGCCTGCCCATCCCATTCCCTGTGGTGGGAAAAACAGGGTCCCTCTGATTCCCAACAAGAGCTGCTGCACATAGAGGCAGACACAGGGAAGACACACACAGGGTGTGTGTCTGTGGGTGGGAGGAACAATTTGTAGATGGCTGGAGTAAACAGGATGCCCACGGGCAGCAGGAGATGCCTAGAAGGAAGTGCACATCCATGGCGAGTAGGCACCAGGGTGAGGGACTGCTATGGGGCAGTTGGCAGGGCCAACCAACCAAAAAAAAAAAAAAAAAAAAAAAAGGCAAAGCCCCCTGCAAATACAACAACCAACCAAAAACCCCAGACAACAAAAAACCCAAACCACTTTAACCTTGCCAGGCACTCCTGCCACTTGGATTCTGCAGCTGGAAGCCCAAAGCCAGCACAGCTTTCCTTTGGGATCAGTGCAAACAACAGGGAGAGGAGCAGGTATGAGCCCCCCAACTCAGCCCAGCAGCCAGTCAGGCCCAACATGCTTCACAAAACTGGTCCCCTCAGAAGGAACATGAAGGGTTGTCACCAGCCCAGGCAGAAGAGCCACACTGTCACTAGATGACCACCTGGGAGCTCCCAGAATGCTGGGCTGGTGGTTGTCCCCCCTGCATCCTGAAGTGAAAGACTGCATGTAACCCCTTCCCCAGGAGGGACAGCCTTTGCCTGGCAGGGTCTGCAAGCACACAATGAAGAGGACTGTGGGCTATTGATTAAGAATTAACTTGGGCTGTGAAGGAATGCTGTCTCTCCAATCAACATGGGACTAGATTTTCAAAAGCAGTGAGCAGAGCCCATGTTATATCCCAGGATGGCAAGACCTGGGGACAGCGAGTTTAAGGACCCAAGGAACACGTGTGAGATGCTTTCAAACTGTAAACCATCCCTTTGAAACACCTTCATTCACATTGTTCTAGGCTTAGCCCTAGTTCATCGGCCATTTTTCGCTGTTAGCTTTATTTTAGAGTAATCCATACTGATAAAATGCTCTAAGGATCATATTAAAGTATTTTAGATTTTTCTGTTTCACAGATCTCGTTGTTTTGATCATATTAAAATATTTTAGATTCTTCTGTTGCACATCTCACTGTTTTGCTTGAAGTGCCATCATCACTCTGGCTTGCTGTTCCTTCTGCATTCAAGCAACTCAAAAGCACATATCCTTAATCTAACTGTAGTTTTGGGGGTTTTGTTTGTTTGTTTTTGCTTTATCAATGACAAAATAAAGATCCATTTTTGGATGGATCAACTCCCTGACAAAGATTAGTGACTAATAGTAAATAAACGCCCTATTGCATGATTATTTCTTACAAGAGAGGCTGTACAAACCTCAGGACTTAAACTTCTATTGCAAAAATATCAAAAGTCCCAATTAAAGGTCTGTTCCTACTTCTTGGGTAAGAAGAACCTTCTCTCTGTGCAAAGAGGTTACGGCATTTCCCAACTATACCTGTAGGTTTTATTATTATCATTTTAAGGTGCAAGATTGTACACAAATGCCCAGACCTTTGTTTGTGGAAACCATGCGCGAGCAAACCAGTCTTACCTACTTGAACTGATAAGCAACTTGAAATGCAGTGATCCTGGCCTACAATGACTGCAGTCTACCACCCCTCTTTATTTTCACTGAGCATATTTAGCACTCAGGTTGAACACACTTGTCAATGTTTCAGCAGCAGCCCTTAGGGATATGCAGCTTATTGTTTTGAAGATGAGGAGTGTAACAGTTCAAACCCGAACCCAGAGTACTTGTTTCCTTACCTGCTTAAAAGAGGTGGTGGCAGATAACTGCACGGTCCATCCAGAACTGAAAAGCTTAAAACTTGATCCCTGTTCTCCACCCAGTATTCCTGGGTCACACATGGAGCTCCCAGAGCTTTTTTTTCTTCAAAGGAGCTTCATTCAGCAAAACCAAAAAACCTACAGCATTTCAGAAATTTCAAAAGTAGAAGCTCTAGTTAATTTGATATTGAAATCAACACTCCCAACACCAGAGCAGGAGGAAAGGCAAAGACATGCTTCACAACTAAGCTTCAACATCTGCCTTGCGTGATGGAGGCTGGCCTACACTGGACATCGGCTTGCAATCACACACCACTGAAATGTGCTATGTAAGAAAAGAGGTGAATCTCGTTCCCTTGTTAGCAAAGCAATAAGCAAAAGGGAGGGAAAAGTGGCCCTATGAAAATAACTTCTCTCTATTTCGATCCCACTGATTAGACTTACCAAGCAACTGATGTTCATACAAATTTTCTGATAAGGGTAAATTATATAGGACAGTTTCTGAGCAGCACATAATTTATCTGATACTTTTGAGGAAGGAACTACATTAATAAGTTCAGAGGAAACCGAACCCTCATGTCTGTAAGGCTTTGTTTGAAAATGCATTTACAATAAAAAACTAAAGGCACTAATAGCCAAGTCTTCCATCTCATTGTGAATAACTTTTAATACCCTTGCTGCCCACTCAAATATTTCAGCTTAAATTCATCTTACTTGTCTAGCCTAAAGCAGATGAACTGGAAAAGTCTCAGCATTCCCAGACAATCCGGAGCTCCGCGTAGTAAAAGAGCAGTGACTGCAGACAGCGCAACAGAAGGATCCACACGTAACACCCAGGACAAGAGACGGCTGCAAAGCGGTAGCAGAGTCTCAGTACCCTGTTTCAGGATTCTCCTTCACCAGCCTCAATTATAGTAGTTGAGCTCACTGCAACCTTCCTGAGGGAAAAAAATGCAGTTCGTGTTCTTGATGCTGGTAGAACTGTATTAATAAACACATTACCAATTTTGATAGGGATTGAGTACATCCACTTATACTAACAGATAAGTAACCACAGGCAGTTAAGTACTAGGATCTGGGCAATAAGCTTTTCTGTATTCCACAGAAAAGCACCAGCTGAACTGGCTGCAGTTACCAGATGTTATCCAGCTAAAGGTACTGCTATTTTGTTTAGGCAATAATCTACCACTACACATAGAAAAAAAACCAAACCACAGTTTTTCATATTAATTATGAACTGAGTGACAAGCAGTCAAATAAAAATTGTTTCCTTTTCCACCATAAAGCTTCAAGACCTTTAGGGTCTTGATCATATGATGCTACCTCAGTGCATCTGTATCACCTACAGAGAACAGCAGAATTGGCAAATGGCTGATTTCTGCTATTAATAAAAAACACTCATCTTTTCAGCTTCGTTATCAGATAACTGAAGTAATGTTTGAAAGATGATTAAAAAAAAATAAGCAGGATTTCTCAGGAGAACTACAGCACAGATTCAATAATGCACCTTACCTGTTCAATATATCTTTGATATTATGCAAAGATATTTGTATCAATTTTATGGAGAACTTAAGAATATTACCACCTTTGAATTCCTTAGAGAATAAACTGCAACAGAACATTTACACATTTAGAAAATTTTTTTTTGCTAACCATTCATTTAAAACAGTAAATCTTAGAAATAGTCCTGATAACAGTCAGGAAACCAGCAAACAAGTTAAAAGACAAAGGCACAAAATCTCCATAAAAATGTTTTTATTCCGTATCAGTGGAGACTGCATATGAAAAGAGGATCTATTGCAAGCTTTTCAACAAAAGAAACTTCAAAAATACAGCAATCCTCCTAAGTAGCAGACACCGGGGTATCCTGTTCCAGGGGCAGAAGAGTGTTATCAAATCCATCTCCTTGCCCTCTGGCAACACAGGGAAGTTAGTTTTCAGAGAGAGGCTAAAGAAATTATGTCAAGAAATGCCACTCTGAAGCAGCTGTCCAAGGGCAATGTTTCCCCCTGCTCCTCAGTCTTCATCCTCGTCTTTCATTTTCTTCTTTTTCTTCTTCTTTTTCTCTGTATTCTGCAGACAAACAAATGTTGCTATGAACAAACCATAATGGAGAAGCAAAGCTACACGTGTATCTAGGCAACCAAGCTCGCACTCAAAGCATCACAGCAGCTGCCACACTCAGCAAAGCACAACCCATGAGATGTTCCCTTCCTCTAATGTACTCCCTTCTGCTAATGTACTTGATGTTTACAGCCAGCAGAGAAGAGAAGCTGTGCTGTCTGCCACACTGCTCACAGCTCAGCACTGTGGTCAGACTGCTTCAGGCAGCATAGCTGCCCTAAGTACAGGACAGAAAATGAAATCCCATGTTAAAAACAGGATTTCAAAACAGAGCAACTAGTTGAGTTTGGTCTTGTCCAGTCTACTGTTGCTTGGAGGCATCAAATGATGTTTCATCAATTCAGGAGGTACAGCCTCTGCTCCCTATAGGTCTTAAACAGTAGACAGATGCCTGTGGATCAGCACTAAGGGACACCCTCTCCAGTAGAAAGCATGTAGAAAGAGAGAAGACTAAAGCTGGGGCTGGGTAGAGGAAAGGAGGAGAATCTCTCCTGGTACATGGAGGCATTAGTCGTATATTTCCCAGACCTTATTCTGTAATGCAAATCTTCTTGGACATTACAGTCATGAATATAATTAATTAAAGTTACTATAGCAAAACTGTCCTTGCATACTATGGGTTATACAGATAAGAATATGTTTTCCCCCTCCCTCCATATGTTTTGTAGATAATCCATTCCCATAAAGGATCAGGTAGCTGTGCAATTCTGCCTCACCTCAACCATGGGGCCCACCTCCTCTTCTTCAGCTTGCTTTTCCTTATCCTTTTTCTTTTTCTTCTTTTTGACAGGTTCATCATCTTCTACAGTTGTCTCTTCTGTATCACAGAAGGAAGCAAAGTGAAAGGCAGGTTGTCAGAAGTGTAAAAGGCAAAAGGAAAAGCTTTCTATGAGATGCGAGAGGATGCAATGATGATAGTACAAATGCAAAATGCTTAATACCACACCACTTTTCATCTCTCTACACCTATTTTCTCTTCACTTTGCCTCTATCTGCATGACTGCTCCCTGCTATAATCAAAATATACAACTAAGACACAAGTGACAATGGTCAGACAGCACCATACACACCTGGTGCAAATACCACTCCTATACGCTGCTCCCAAAGTTTAACACAAGCTTCAAGTACTCTTTCTGAAAAGAGACTGTCCACGGTGTGGCAAATATTTTTACCAGCACCACAAGAGCCGTGGAAGGACTCTAAAATCCACATTAGAAATGTGTTCAGCCAGCAGTAATTTGTTCACAACTGATTTCCCTATCTTGACATTGGGAATTTGCTAAGAAGCAGACCAGTTTTCTTAACCATTTAGACTGACAAACACAAAGATCTCTTAATGCTGAGCTAACATAAAGCATTTAATGCAAAAGCAGAAACTCATTCCTGTCCTGGAAGACAGTAATTCAATTATTTACATAAGCTGAGAGAAACGTTAACCCAAGGGAACATTTACTAATGCCCTCTTACATTTATTTTTCAGAACTATTCGTCAACAGCTGGCTATCTAATCACAGTGGTAAAAGCACTATGATTTACCACTCATTTTCTAGAAAACATACCACAGTCTTAGGAAGCTCTAGGTAAAGAAACCAAACAAATAATTACTAAGCTGCCAGCCTATGCAGTAGCCAGGCTGTTCCTGGAGCATACCCAACTTCAATTTGCACAACTGAGTGCTGGATACCAAGTTTTCTCAGTATGTAGTACTCATCAGCAAGTTCATGACGTAGCAACCATTGTCCTTCAGTAGCTACAAAACTGAGATGCTGAAACCAGTGGTGTTTGTGGTTTGTAAAGTTTGCTGTACTGGAGGTGTGACTCAAGTAGTAATTTTCTCACTCTAGTCCCCCCCCCAAATGCATCAATTTCATTTTGAAGCACATTCACTTACCACTTACAAAAAGAAGAGAAACAAAACCAGCTGTGATTATAAAAACCCCCAAACACACAACCTGCTAACATCTTGACTGTACTTTGTCACAAGTTTAGTTCCTCAAGGCAGCAGAAGGATTACGAGAATCAAAAATGCACTTCAATCTTTGCCTCAGACAAAAAAATTGGCTTCAGGGTAAAAGATTTCTAGACATGTCTAGAGGAAAATGCAGCCAGCTAACACATGCAGTTTTCTGACATTAAAAAATGCCAGAAGCAATACAGCAAAGGATTCCAGATAAAGGAACTAGTAAATATAATTGTAAGTGGATTCTGTCAGACACATTGTTCACAGTGAACAGTGTGCAAGCATAAGACAATTCAAGACACGTGTAAAAGTAAGTCTCCTCACCTCCCTATGTCTGACATAGGGAAATAAGAAGTAGCTGAAAGATAAGCATGAACTACATTAAAGCCATACAGCACAACAGGAGCATACGCCTAACATTTGCTATGCGACACATTTTCACTCAGCTGGATTGATAAGCTATGCATTTTCAAGCAAAATGTTGGGTGGTAACCTTGGAAAAACAACTTCTTGTTATTACCCTACATGTCATCAAGTCTGACACAGCAGGCAGTGGAACCTGTCACAATTTACAACCACAGATGATAGACACTCACAGACACTGTCACTTCTCAGAGCTAGCAGTAGGCGCCTTCCTGAAGATCTCAGTTGCGGCTTTCTAGCAAAGCTCATCACGAGACTTCACATATTTGTACCTAGGCAGAATGAGGATAAAGGCTCCAGGGGTGCTGCTCTTTCCTCCCTGGGTGCTACACTTCTAAGTCACTCAAGCCCAGTGGGGTTTCTCTGTGATACACAGCAGCTGACAGGAAAGCCAACAGCTCTTACGATCAGGCACCAAGGCACAGAAAGCAGCACCCGGGAGAGCAGTTTGACTGATGGCCCTGTGCAGTGCTGGAGATCACCAGCAATAGTTCCACTCACCCATTGTCCACCAGTGTTTGCTAAGCCTGATGTACCCTCCCTCCTCCACATGATTCTCTGCACGTACAGAATCAAGTCACATCACCTATCAATAAAGACACCATGTCATGATATTGCTGTCATTTAAGGCTTTGTGTCTTGCAGGGTTCAGTCATCAATTTAAGGTGGTATTTCTCTTTTCAAGACAGACCTTTCCAAGTGACGAGCTGCTACTACATCCTGATGCTTAAGTGCAAGCCAAGTGCTTCGCTGGGGGCACTGGCTAGCTCTGTTGGTGGTATGCATTCTGTCTAGCCACATTCAATTTCAGAGACTGTAGTCACAAAAATACCTGTCCTATGTCCCTTCCCCCACCATTAAAACATGTTTTATCAGACAGCTCCTTAAGTGGATTATAACTTGTTTCAGGCAGTATCCTTCCACTTGGTTTCTTTTTAGGTGCAAAAGATGAAAGTGGTTTGAAGTCAAATATCACTCCCAACCCCTGTGCAGTTCCTGTCCAAAGTACTGCCACACCTGCACCCCAACCGGGGAGAGAGAAAACACCATGCATCTCGTTTTGCAGTAACATTTACATTTCAGGCTAGCACAATTCTAAATACTGTCCCCCTTTACAACAAATGCTAAAGCAGTAGTTTGACACATCACTTTTAAGTGGCAGCTTCCCAGCTTATTCCCGTCCCTTGCCTTCCTCTTGTAATACAAACTGGATCAAAATTGATCTGGCTGAAGAACTCCTTTTTTTTCCTGAAGAATTCCTTTTTTTTTCCTGGACTGCTTTTCCACCACTCCCATTTATCATGCAGCTGCACAAACAGCATGGGGAAAGAGGGGGGAGAGACTTCTTTCACAATACTAGGTCTAGATGTGAAATTTCTGACCAGGGAAAAGCTTAACAGAGCACTTCATCAAAAGGAATAGAACTAAGAACAGCAGAAATTAAAGGCTCATGCATGTTCAATGGACATGCAACATAAATCTTAATGATGGGACCTCCTTCTATGTATTATGGAACTTACTGAGCTACTCAAACTTCTCGAACCACCACCACCACCCCTCCAGCACACTGTGTAGTCATACCAACTATACTGGAAAGAGCAAGGTCATGGTCTGTCTAGCCTGTGTCAGGGAAATGCACATACTTTGCTGCGTGGTCAAATACAAGAATTTGCAAACATGGGGCAGTGATATTTTAAAGGGTTCAAGAGGACAGGCTGAAGGGATTTTCAAGGCCAGGCTGGATGGGGCTTTGAGCAACCTGGTCTAGTGGGTGGCATCCCTGCCCATGGCAGGGGGGGTTGGAACAAGATGATCTTTTAAGGTCCCTTCCAACCCAAACCATTCTACATACAGGTGATATGAGATAAATTAGATCTCAGAAAACACTTCTTCTGTAGCCTGAAGCAATGGCTACAACTAGTTCCTATACTCAAATAGCCAAATAAAACAACCCAGTTGACATGAAGAACTGGGAAAAAACAGGAGCTATGAACCACACATCTGAAGGATACCCTACTCTTTCAGGCAGAAAAGCAACACATCTGAATCCCGTACTTCAGGTCAAAACAACCACCACAGATTTCAGTAGTCCACAAGTACTCTCAACACTGTCTACTGCTCAAACAATTCTTGGTAGCTCAAGGATACCTGGTAAGCTGCACCCAACTCCTAGATCAGGAAGTTATCAATGTTCAATAAAGCAAAGGAAGCAAACACAAGCAGGTTTTGTGAATAAAAGCATGAACAATTGAATAATATCTTTATGAACATGAACAGCCTCTTCATTTTGTAAGAGACCAGGCTGGAAATTAACACAGTATTTCACCTGTGAGCAGCTCATGTCTGTGAGATGTCAACACTTGCTTTGATAATGGAAGTGAAGCCCAAGGGAACAATTCAGAAACTACAGTAAGGGAAGTTAGTTCAAAAGATTATCAAAAGCAGTAGCTGTGAGAACACCCACATTCTCAAAAAAGCAAACGGGCAAAGTTCAAGCCTCCAGAGTACTCATGTGTCCTTCTCTCATTATGATAAGAGAACAAGCTAGGGCACAGATCTCAGCTTTATAGCACAAAGGATTCTCCCTCTGGTGCAACTTTAATTTTCAGCTAAGTTTAAGTTCCTACCAGTTGCTCGATCTACGTACACAGGCACCATGAACCAAGTAGCATGTGGAAAGATCACACCTCAGCATCAGCCAAGAATGGAGAGGTACAGAACCAGTGTAACTATACTCTGATATTCAAGAACACAGAAGCACAGAGAAGGGCAGAAAGGGAAGGCTCTGACAGCCGCCACTTGCTGCAAGCACGGTTGGTTGACAAAACTTGGAAGTATCTCATGCCCACATCTGGCTCAGGGTCTCACAGAGGTGACTTAGAGTCATCTTTCTCTTCCTTTTTTTCCCCTCCCAAGTTACACAATGGGTACTCCACTGTTATAGCAAGTACTAGCCATTTAGGGGTGCCAAAGTGCACACTGGAGAGAAGGAGAATGCTTCTTAAATGAATCCTAATATAAAACCAGATTATTTTGAAGTCACAGTCCAAAATCTTTCTTCACACAGTAATTCACGAGAGAAGGAAAAAACAACCGTGGCCATAGTTCAGTTTTAGCTCTCCAGAGAATAACAATTTTTCATGTATTATGTAAATTTAGACTGAAATTTCCAAGTGTCATTTCACCTCAAATTCTGACCTTCAATGCTTATATGTTGAAACACGCCAGAGAACAGTTCTATACAGAATAAACCAGTATTCTTTGAAGAAAACTGGGCAAGTTCCGGTTTTACAGAGAAAAGCTTTGTTGTCTTCAAGATACTGAGACCCACTAAATACGAATCCGCTGATCAAGAAATTCTGCAAGAACATGAGCAGAGTTTTGTTTTAAAATGTTCTTATGCGCTTACAAATGTTTAAAAGCAGATATTTAAAGCAAAATGACTGCAGTCTGGTGTCAGTCCATAAACTATTTTTTTTTAATTACACTGTCATAACCAAGTATTGTGGATGGCTTTAAATGTTAAGCCCCACTGCACGATGCACACAGCAACATGCCAGCAGCACAGATGCAGCAACTAACCTTTCATCTCTGCTTTGAACTTCTTTGCTTTCACAGCAACCTCTGCGTCTGGTTCTTCCACCTCTTGAATTTTGCGTTTCTTTGAAACAGCAGGAAGCGTAGAGTCACCAGATGGGTCAAATATCTTTATTTCACTGCAATGAAGAAAACAAGTCAGTCTGAGTAACAAAAAGAATGGAGAGCCCCCAGGTAAGATCCTGAAGTTGAACATAAAGTTTCCAACACAACCTCCTGAGAACACTTGCAAATCAATCTTGCTCAACTCACAAATGATCTACAGGTAAGTAGAGAGGCCCTTTCTCCAATACATGAATGGTTCATCAGTAACCATGACTACAGGAGATACCCCATGAAGTACAACTGTTGGATCTGAAGAGAAGGTACCAGTTAAGAAAGAGTTTAATTCTGGTTTACATCGGTTCAAGACTCTACAGAGCACTTAAATTACCCGTTAGATTGATCTCTCTGCCACTGAAAGCCTTCCTATCACAGCTGTGGATGGTTACAAGTACATAGCTCCTCACAATTTGGTCCATATAAGTGTACCCTAAGGGTAATATATATATACACACACACACAGAGGATTAGAATTAGCTTTACTTTCGCTTTTTCTGCGCTGCCTCTCCACCATTACCTTCACAGGGCACAACTCACACGGCAGGGTAACGCTCATCTCTGTATCACTTGTATCTCTGACCTTATGGGACATGCAAATACCTAATCTGGGTCTGGAACGGCCTCCTCTTGAACACTGCATGCTGCTTTGTTCAGTCCCAAGCTCCTCTACAGGCTACAGAAGAGCAGCCACGCTGAAACCCAGTGCTCTTTAGTTGGACCTTTTCAGGGGCAGCTGAATCATCTAATCATAATGAAGCAACTTTTTTTTTATTACTCATTCAGAACAGAACTCCTACTGAAGGAGAAAGGAGTTTTAAAAAAGTAAAGCTAAACTATTCTCCCCCCCCAGCCGAATACTGAGCATCCAAATTTCTCTATAGTAGGGATCTGAAGCAGCTACCTTGCACAGATTACAAAAGCAACTGAGAGTAGTGACCAGACGGGGAAGCATGTGGTGATGCTACCAGACAGTATGATCAATTCATCTTCTAAGTATCAGAAACTATCCTTATGGGTCTGAACACTGTATATTGCTTTACAGAAATTGCTTACGCAGGCTTTTGCAAACAGTGGACTCTGAAATACTACTAATAAATTAAAAAAAAATTTAAAAATAATAAATCTGCAAATAAACATACCAAAGATAGGTAATACACTCTCACATCTTTTTTGGAAAGCATATTGAAATGCTTCACTGGAATTTCACCTCTAAAAAACTACCTCACAATTAACTTCTGAAACATTACTTTGATGTAGATATTTCATACAGGATCCGCAGTTCCATACAAGACTAAGAGATTCTTGCCAACTTCCTTACAACAGTAGATTAGCCCTTCAAGCAATATCCATAAAGCTGCAGTACTGCAATTTTTGTACTACACGAACAGCTTGACAGGGACTGAGTCAGTTTCCCTTTTAGGCAGCCAGACTAAACCAAACAGCCAGGAATTATCTGCAGTCTCTCCCCCAAGCCTAGACACGTTTACAGAGCATGTCTAACAGTAGAAACATGTCCTGGCAGGAATTCATGACTCCTTATTTCAAGAGGTCAAAACCCAGCATGTATGTTGTCTCCCCAACACCTTCCTCCCTAAGCTACTGCCTCCTCATACGTCCCGATGCTTCATTTACTGACACTGTCTTTTCAAAAGCTGCTCCAGAAATCACAGCCATCACTATACTTTGAAATGCCTAGCATATGGAAAAAAAAAAAGTTACAGTTAGGCTTAAGAAATATGTTTGGGGACTGCAGATGGGTGCAACAATGCTATTTTTTCCCCTCACAAAACTAGCACCCAGCCCTGATTTTGCTGAGCGGTTGCCCTCTCTACACCAAAAGTTTGGCAAAATAAGCAGGCCAAGCTAAGCAAGGAGCCTGCAAACAAATTAAGTGAAAAACCCAGATGTCACAGCTCAGACTAATAATAACCTGTTCCAATCCTTAGATGTTCAGCTGTCCCAGTTGCAATTTACAGTGTCACTTCAGGCACCATAAACTGCTCGAACAGTGTCCAGAGTACAGACCCTCTATTATTTAAGATATGTATTACTTACTACATACAAGATTTAAACAAGGAGATGAAGCTTTGCTTAAAACAAGTGTTTTTTCTTTTCTAAAAATAAGACTAGTAAGTCTCTCAGCTTCCATGTAAAAGAAATTAATTCAAACTCTGATTTTCTCAAATTCAATTTATTCAGACATGCGTTAACTAAAGATGATACATATTAACTCCCCAAACTACTCAGCTTTTTGGGCTGATGACGATAGCATCTAAATATACTTGTTGTCTGATGATGTCAGTAATTTACTATTAGAAAATCAGAACTGTTTCTCCAGTTCAGTGGCTTTGCCACAACAGTAAAATGTAGGAAAATGGAAATTCCCATTAGCAATGGGACTTGTCACCAGTGTTTAAGACAATGTTTTCTGGATCTTAAGTCAACTCAGCCCACAACCAAAAGTCGTCTCAGAAATAAAAATATGAAGAGTTTTTTTATACTCAGCCAATCTGAAAGGAAACACTATTCACCTCTTGTTTTGATACTTGTCTGTCCTGGCCAAGGCTTTTCCAGTGCCACTTATTCTTCTTATCTACAAGAAAAATTCAGGAGTGAAAACCCAATTACTCATAATGAAAACAATTCACAAGTACTACAACTCTTGAAAGAAACAAAAAATGGGCTGGAACTCAATGATCCTTAAGATCCCTTCCAACTTTAACCATTCTATGATTCTATATTATTGGTCAGGCTCTTGTGTATGCCATGAGTTTTATACCTGGGAGCAGAATAGTGACGGGGAGGTGACACGGGTTGAGAAAGGCATATACGTTTTTAATATTGCTCTTCCAGAACCCAATTCAATTAAAGAACTTCTAGTACTGGATCAAACATACCACAGCCACACGACATAAAACATCATACTTCTACATTCCCAAGACCAGCTCAAATTTGTGCACGCTTTCTTTTTTTTTGCAAGGATAACTGCATGTCAGGGCAGGTATCATCCTATGCCTGGCAAAAAGCCAACCTTAAAACCAAATACAGTCCAAAAAGTGGATTTTGTACTAAATTTGTACTTGTCAGGTGATCAGTTTGTGTTTTTGGTATGAACATGTCTCCTTGCTTTCATTACATGGGAATTATCACCTCCCATGAAATGCTCAAGGAGGAGCAGGCAGGTTTTTCTGGATTTTTCTTTTTTTTGTTCTAGTGATGCCAGTATTACAGCATTAGTATCAGATCTCCTAGCTTGGAAGACTGAACCTAGTCTCCATTTACAAGATCACATGCAGCAGGCATGCCACCTAAAAGAGGAAAGTGAATCTTCCATTCTCCCAGCATGCTGTGCCGATGGTGACAGATGGAACAGCAGGTATAGAGAGGCAGGATATGCATTAGGTGATGGGAGAGGAATGCAGCAATTTGCAGAATAACATCTTGCTTTAGCTACAGAGAAAGCTCCTTAGTACTAAGCATCACCAGAGTTCAGATTTTGGGGAACCATGACGGAAAATATGAAAAGGGGAGAAAACCCAAATGCGCTCTAAGGTGAAGAGAAAGAACCTAAGAAGTACTAACCACATCTTTGCAATTGACACAGATATGTAGTAGAATGTAAAGGTCCTACCTTATTCATCTTGTTCAGAAGCAAGATTTTTCAGTATAATGTAAATGAAAACAGGCACATAAACAAGAAAAACCGACATACAAACAAATGGATGTAGCCAGCTTACAAATCCCCCTACTCCAGCCAAGGTTGTTAGAAAATACAGAAAAAGAGTGACACTAGATCATACAACTGAGTGGAAAAGCAGAGCATCAGAAAATCGTACCATAAACAACACTGTCAGCTTCATGCAACCCTCTGCTAGACTTACCCCTCTCTCTTCCAAAAGCCTCAGTCTTGTCTCTACTTTTAGTCTGTTCTCAGCTCCCATTTCAGCACTGGTATCCTCTCCGAGGGCATCGTAACGAATAGTCAAGGCAGTCTTAGCTGCCAGCATTCGAGAAATCTGGAAAAGCCAAAAAGAATATTAAATCCTAAGACTTAGCGTAAGACCATGATTCAGTCTGATCTGGAAACCATATCCACAGACAAAAGAAAAAAAGTAACCATTTACTAGCAGTATTTAGTGGAAAAAAAACAATTAGTACAGCATTCTTTTAACAGTGAAACACTGTTAATGCAACATCTTATTTTCTTGATAGAGGGAAACATCTGAGACAGCAAGTTTGTTGTACATATCCCACTCTACCCCAACCTTTACATCAGGTTACTTTGAGGTGTCATTTCTGATTGGATAGCTTTCTCCACAACTTATCACACGTTCATCCATCTGCATTGTAAAAGCCTAAGCTCTTAAACAGCAAGTCACAAAAGCTACTACATTTAGCACAACAACAAGAGTTATTTTCAAGTTACACTAAGTTAGCCTCTAACAGCTTAGTTTACTATCACGAAGAAGAAAGTGGTAACATACCCATGAGAAAGCCAGCAGGAATGCATCTGTCATTACTCAGATGTGTCGAATGGACAATCCCACTCACTTTTTCAAACAGGAATGAATGACATCCAAAGATTTGTAGGAGAGTGGTATTTTCCACGTAACCATGAAGCAATACAGTAAAGCAAGCCATGGAAAGAGCCTCACCGCGAAGCTCCAGACATCTCATCAATAGACATTCATGCTCTGGAAAGAGCCAAGCTGGTAAACGATTGTGCAACTCACCTTTCCTTTGTTTTTGGTATTGGTTTGTCCCACCAGGGAAGCATGATAGATAAGGCCAAATTTAGGTGTGTCCCGTTTAGTCTTCAGGGCTCTGAAGAGTGCTTTCTCAGCACCCAGCAACTGAACTGTTGAAGCTGGATGTTTCGCCAGATTCAAGAGGGAACCTAGAAGGAGGTGACACCGCAACAGTAATTTGTCAGAGGAGCAGCTAGAGAAGCAGGAGGCTAGATTCCTACACTATTCAAAAGTAGGAAGCTCAGAGTCATCTATTTCTACGAGACCCGCTTCGTGTTCATTTCCTGAAGGACAGATAAGCCATTTCAGTCTTTCATGCTTCAACTAACTGTGTCTTAGTCTGATTTCAGCAACAGGAAAGAAGGCTGACTCAATAAAACATGTTCCACTGGAGTAATGCCTACTCCTGACAAAGTCTGGCAGCAAGAATGTGTCATCACAGAACTGCAGCAGAGATAACTGAAATAAGGCTGCTACCTTCACCAGTCCGACTACAAAAGCCTAATGCCAGTTTGTCAGCCTTTTACCTCAGAAGTGTCTGGACTACCAGCAGGAGGCTCAGTAAGTGTCTCAGAAGAGGTAGTGACTTAAGTTGCCCTCATATTCCAAGAAGAATTCAGGCCAACTGAGAACTGCATCATCACAGACTACCACCAAGCTCATGCTGGTATTCTCAGATTCCTCAAGAGCTACCTTCCCTCCCCTTTACCATGATATTGTTCATCATGGCCTTGCATAATGCTTTTAGCTGACCAGCTCCTCAGAGAAAACCTCTGATGAGGTCATCTAAGCTTTATCTACACTGATCGGTGTAACCCACCTGCATGAGCAATGAGCCTTGCTCCCACCAGTTCGCCCACCATGACGGTGAGATTAGGAGCAATGGCCATCATTCTGTTTTTCAGGTAGTCATACAGCTGTGTCCGATACTCAGAGATTTCAATCACCTGGCACAGAGAGAGTTGTGTTAGAGGAATCAGTACTAGCTGACCAACAAGTACTGAGAGCTAAATATATCGAAATGCTGAACTGCTGAGAATTTCAATAAAGGAGACTAACAAAATGCACAGACAGCCCTGAGCCAGAGTTATAGAAAGCTTTACATAGGGCATATTCCCAGAGCAGAGCTCCAGCCATGAAATACACTGGATCTGCATTGCTCGTTCCCTTATGCAACTTATTTTCTCAGCAAAGCTCCTGATAAAGGAGCTGACAACATGCCAAAGACAGCCAAGCGGAACAAAAATACTTAGTAAGGACATTTTCTTTAGGACAAAACCATGGAACATTCAGTTTTCACATAAATCTTTGCCACCATTCTCTTGAAAAGGGATAAATGCTCTTTACTTGTTCCATACAAACACACACAATTAGAATGCACATAAAAAAGCAGCCTGGTCTAGACCAAGAACAGGAACTCCTAACCCTGCCACTCCCTGGTAAAGTCACAAAGGGATCCAACTGGCACCACTAAAGTCAGAGGGAGTTCACATACAATGCAGATGAAAGCAGGATAGGGCTTCTAACTCTTCTGGGGCCTCAGTGCTCCGCTTTTAACCCAGGGTTTATCACCTAGCTTCAAAACTGACACATTAAAAAGAGGCTGTACAGTACAATTATCTCAATGACTCAAAAGCACAATGATGTCAAAATTCCACCCAAAAGTAAGACTGCGCAGATATCAACAGCCTGGGATGGCTCAGATGAGGTAGTGACTGTGCACCCTCATGTCTTTACATCAGGAGAGCAACAATATAGGAATCATCACTGCCATCATAAGCATGTTAGCAACACCCCGAGAAAAGCTCTCCTTGGTAGAAGAGGCTCTGATATGGCTAAAGTGGTGTTCCTATTGCTATTCATCCACGCATACATACCTGATCACAGAGATGGATTATGTTGTTTATGTCTTCTTCTGATACTTCTGTCCCCATGGAAATCTCAGCGGCAGCCTTCACATCCGCTTCGATCTCCTCTGGTAGGATGTCAGAAACATCAGAGGAGGCAAAATTGGTTCTGTCTCCTGTGGGGGACAGATGAAAGCATGTTTGTGCTGGGGGCGAGATGAACTAGTTAAAAAGAAAAAAAGCACAGAAACAGACGGCGATAAAAGGCCAAAATAACAACAGTGAGTCAAGTCTGCTGTTACCCTATTCCAAACTCCCCAAATATATGTCAATGTTCTGACTTTACATTTATACTAGCTGAGAATTGTTGGAAAGATTAACTTTGAAACTAGGAAAAAAAGCCCTTATTCTGTAACACTGCATACTTCACCTTTTCAGTAGCTGCTTGCTGCAAAATTTTCAGGCACAAGATTACAAAGGAAGAATTCCAGGAAGCGAGCAGTCATTTACCACTAACCAAACCTATGTGATTCTTCCTACAATTGGGAAAAAAGCTCCCTTAAAACCACAAGTCTCTATGGACTGCAAAATTCATTATTTAAAAGAAAACCCAAAACCAAAAACCACAAACAAACAAAACAAAGCATCAATACAAAGCACATGCCTAAGAGGTGAGGGAAGCATCCAAAATATTGTAGCAGTCATTCTTTCTGCTCCTACAAATCATTATAGCAGTTGTAGTCTCCAAGAACACCCACAAACAGGCAGCAATTCTCTTTACATCAGTTTTTGGCAGCTAACTTCCCAATTGGCCTGCTGACTAATTGTGATTCTAAGAAGATATGCTGGTGGTCCATGAGAACTGACGGATTATATGGTATTCGCTTTCTCTTAAGCTTAAAAATGGTAAATTGCATCAATGTACAGGTGCAAGCATACACTATTTTTCTCCTGGCCCCATTCACTCTGCTGCTGAAGGTAGGATTGTATACAGGGTCATGAGTGGCTGGTTTACAAATCAGTGTCTTAAATGCACTGCATGCTAACATGCAACATTCTCCAGGCTCATGCCTCCTTATTACTCACCAACTTTCCGCACACATTTACAGTATGTTAGGTTATCTGTGATGATTTTGCCCAGTTCAGGGAAGTGCCAACCATACCATTCCCTACAGCGCATGATGTAGTTATTCAGTTCTTTGTCCAAGTCATCAAGAAGTGCTAAGAGAAAGAAGAATGGACTTTTTTTCTAAAAATGGAACACTCTCAAATCAACAAATTTAAATTGTGTAAAGGGAGATAAACTGAAGTATTTTTATCCCATAAAAACTGGAATGAAACATAAGCTGTATTAGAAGTTTTCACTTTTCAGAGAACTGCATAATCCCAGGCACAAAATTGTAGAAGTATTAGAATTCCCATGAGTGTGGCCTGAAAGTTTCATCACTGGGACTGCCTTGGACAGGCTCCTTTAACAGCTGTAAAGCACCTTCCCCTGGAAGGGGAGCAGCAGCCAGTTATTCTTCCTCTCATTCAGCCAAAGTGCTACGCACAAAATTGATGTAAAACTCAGCCATCTAATAAACTTCAAGGAAAAACATTTTAATGGTGAGAAACTGATCTTGTATTCAATTACTTGATGTAAAAGATTGTATTTAAACCTTTAGTTGCCATTATAATATAAATATACCTAACACAAATTCATCAGGCTCACTATTTACCAGATATGACCAATAACCAAATTTAAAACATAAGAGTTTAACACCCACAGCATATATTGCTACAGAGCCCTGAGGCTAAATATTTCCCATTAGCGCAATACCAACATTCCCATCTGTTGTCTCAGTGGTAGTGACGAAGGAACTGATTTAAATCATTAATTTCAGCTTAACTATGTTTCATCATTGACAACAGTCTGGGAATTAATATTCCAAACAGGATTCCTCACCACTGCTTCACAGCAAGCATGCCGATTATGATGTGGATGTCTTCAAGGAAAAACAAGGAATGGGCTTCCCCAGCTGCATTTACAATTTCAGTCTGTTTACCATTAAGAAAGTAAGGAGATGGAATGCAGCATTACACGCTGTAATGGGTTTCACAAGCCTAACATAAGAGTCTCCTTCTACATCGCCCTCTGTAAGATACCACCAAAGTGGTCAGAAAATTCTGTCCTGCCCATTCTCACAACACTGCTCCAAAGGGACGCATGTTGGGAAGTGAAATCCTCAGAATTAACACTGCTTGTATTTCAGCTGATCTCTATGCTAAGAAAAAGTGGACATCAGTTTACTTTTATCACCCTAAAAATGTTCCTGCTTGTGGAAAATCTGATTAAGAAAACATACCTAATGCCTAGCTGAACACCAATGCCCAATTTACTGAAACATGCTAAGAGGAAATCGACAGCAATACTTTTGCGTAACCAACGTACAGAAGTCAGCTATCCTAAGCTGTATCCATTAATAATTTAAGCTCTAAATATACTTACAAATTGCCTGGATAATCATGGTATCTACTTTGTCTGGGCTGAATTTCAACTTGTATCGGGAAAGGCTGAGGAGACAGAAATACAGTTTTATCAGCATCCTGACATCCCGCTGCAGAGCAGCTCCTCACCTGCTCCTATATTACATGAATATAGCTGTCCATGCATTCATTCATACCAGCTCAGTTTCATGCCACTGATTGCTCTCAGCTGTGACCAGAAGCCACACTGACACAAGTTTCACAACAGCTCCAACATGCGTACATCCACATACCCCACAACCAGAGTGAAAGGGAAAGTTAAGGCTATCTTGCAGCAGACTGAACATGAGTGCTGTGGCAGGAAACGGGCTGTTGGTTTCTTTCTGCATGGTTCCCCACAAAAAGTATTTGTCAACAGCACTTCCAGTTCTGCAGCAGCTGGAGGTAATCCACAAAACTGTACCTAGTCAGTAGCAAGTATCAGCAACTCTAATGTAAAGCAACAGAAGAAACTTCCTGGAACAGATACTCACTGTCTGAGAAAGCCCATTACCATCTGGCTTTAATGGATGTTTAAAAATTTCTCAGTATGTTACATTAAAAGACACTTTATATCAACAAGGACTTGTATCTTCAAAGTCCTTTTTCAATATTAGTGCCCATTTTCTAAGCAAATACGCATCTATGTTTAAGTAATTAGAGAACTGCTTTGCTGTAGCTAACTTGCCAATGGCTCATGGACAGAACAAGCTCGTGTCAGAACGACTGCTTGACCCCATGCTGATCCAACAACTTTATAGTTAACTACTGCTCCACCAACCCTAGAAGGCAGCAATAGCAAGGTGGGAAGACAGCTCTGCCTTTAACATTTACATCATGTATTATATGGGTATTTATTCTGGCAAAAATAAGCAAATCATGTCTTCACCTTGTCTCTCAGTGGCAATGGAGTTTTAAATGACCCATTTGACTGCTAGAGACATTCCAAACCAAATCCTAAAGTACATAACATGCAAAGGAAAGCTATCAACTATGGGTGAAGATGAAGCCTTTCCTGAACGGGTGGGTACAAACTGGAAAGCTCTTCATTCATAAAACAAGATTTCAGATACAAATGTGCCTTGATTTACAGACTATGAGACTACATCACATACTCAGAGACACCTGAAGCAACACAGTGTAACCAAGGACACAGGGGTGGGACAGACATGGGATGAAATAGAGCTCTTCTAGGAACCCACCTGTGTGCCAGACCCAGACACATAGCTGCCATCTCTCGCGAAGGGAGGCCTGTAATAAGCCCTTCTATCTGTGAGCGAATTCCTCTCATCAGCTCTGTAACCATCGGACTGTGTATACAACTCAAATTCAACTTGTCCTGCAGGATGGAAATCAATGGTCCAAAGTCAGGCACAACAATGACATTCCTCTAAAGCCCTTCTTCCATCTCATTATACCTGGTTTTCCCACTGCAATCCTGTGATCACACAACAGTTTCAGTCATTTTTATGCTCAAGGTAGCGATAGCCCCAGTTCCCGCAGAGTAACAATTCCTTTTTGAAGAGCAGATTTATAAAATAATGTTCTACCTCCTACGTAGACACTGGAACTGAAGAATTGAGATTTTGCAGTTTACTAGAAACTGTTTGGCCACAGAGAAAAAATTCAGAGGTTGAGGGTGGGTGCTTTGAGTCTTTTTCAGAGACTAAAACCGAATAATTAGTTCACAGTCCTTGGTATTATTCACTTTAACACGTAATTCTCCTCATTTTGCAGCCTACATCAGTCTCCAAAGACAGCAGGAGGAGGTGGTCAGCAGCAAAATTGCTCCCTATTCCACCAGGGAGCAGTTGGACATGAGATGGGAACATGGTACTTGACACCTAGGAGACACTGAAGAAAGCAGTCTACCTATACTGTACTCTTCCTTCCTTTGGTAGGCAGGGACTGAAGGTTGTGCACAATTGCTTTTAGTACTGATGAGTACTCCCAACAAGACAGTAAGTCACCACCCCGCTGTCGCTGAGGAATAAGCATGTCTGCCTGGCTGGTTTCTTATTTGGTTCCCATCTCCTCACCTTCTTTTTTTCCGGATGGGATTATTAGGAAAATTAATTTTTTAATCTGCAGGGCTTCTAACCAATTCGTAAGAGAGAAGTCAAGCAAACCTGAACACCTCAGTGCACTTTTACCATATCATTCACTTGTGTACTCAAGACATCTTCCCAGTATGCATGCAGTACACATTTGCTCATAGGATTAGGTATTTCCACACTGCAAACACAGCATTGGCAGCGTAATCTGTTGCTCACAATTGCAAAATCCCTGAAAAATTACTATAATATTTCAGTAGCGTGAGACAAAAGGAAGAATGGCAAAATCAGTTATCACCTTTATGACACCTCCAAGTTTGGCATCCGCTACAGCCAACTGTTCATGGGCATCTTTTGCCACTATCTTCTTGAGAATTTTCTTCAAGTTCTTGCTGAGCTTGCCTTCTACAAGAGCTGTTGAGGCTGTATAAAACAAAAAGACCAAAGATGCAGTTTCTTTCCCCTTCTAGAACCTGTAAAAATAGTATTCCTGACTTGGTATTTTTATTTTAACTGCCCACAGTAGCTGCAGTCTGAACTGCAATACTACTTCGCCATGCAGTGGCTAAAATTGAAACAGAAGAAAATTATATACTTGTTCCTTTGGAGGTCTAAATCAAAAGCCCTTCTCCCAGTTGTCTCACCTTTCTCCATGTGGTTTCAGTTCTATTTCTGTCAATTTTGTTTGAGGATTTCTACAAAGAATATGCCATATGCTTTAGATATACGTCATTTCCAAAGACAGGGTTACATGGGAACACTTTGTGTATCATTTAATTAACAAACCATTTTCCAGGTCCCTTAGTCAGCAAACACGATACCCTAAATTGAGTAATGGCTTATTTGCATCCTCTGATGATGATAATGTACTATCTAAAGCCTAGCAAAGAATGATGCTAAACACACTGACTGGATGGTCAGACATGGACTTTTTTAATATAGCATGTAGACTGAAGAATTTTAAATGGACATTCTTCATTTTCAAGTATTAATAGATCTGTAAAAGCTTTACAATCCCACACAATGTATTTTAAGCGGGCACTTATATAACTCTCTTTGCAGGTCAGCTCTGTGCTCCACTGAACTTCTGTGGTTGATGCAACATTTTCATCACAGTAAATAGAGCAGAAGGCAGAGATTTTTGATTTCCAGAACCTGAATGAAATATAAGGATAAAATCTAAGCGCTCTGCTGACTTTCCTCTTAAGCTTTCTACAATGGAGATTAAGTTTGCACCTTTCAAGCTGGCCAATAGCTCCTAACCCACTTAAAACAGCCACACACACATAGTCTTTCCTTCAAAATAAATTGAATATAGGCAGTCTGAATAATCTCTCCCATTTCAGATAAATAAACCTGAAGCAAGTAGTAGACTTTTTTTTTTGAGGGGTGGGTTGTTATCTTCTTCTGTGAGGGTGGTGGGTTGTTTTTTTAATCAGCCTAACTATATGTGATCTGAATCCAAACCAATGCAAACACAACATAATCCAAAAAATATGCAGGTAGAGGAATATACAGCAGCTTCAATCTTAGTTGTTTCACTTGCATGACGTCCATTCTTGTTTCCTTAGCTTCGTTTATAAGGTATCCCCTACCACATCAGAATATGAAGATCCATTCTTTAGTCATAAACATGACCTGGAACATCCACCTAGTGATGTCATACAGCATATTCAGCAGTAATATTCACACGATTTCTGAATGATTAACTAGAACTTTTATCATTTTGGTTCAAACTAGTCCATAGCATCAAGCATTTGTGTGTTGAATTAGTAAAAATTTCCAATACAAGGCTTTCCATTTTGTTTAAATGCCTGAATTTCTTTTAAGTGCAATACAGGCATTTTTTTTAAGATGAAAAAACACAGGCATAATACATGTCCACAAAACAAGTGCAGCTGTAATAATATAGGTACTCTGATATCTGCCTGTTGTCTCAGTGGTAGTGACGAAATGTTGACTCAAATCAGTTACATTCAGCTTCAGCAAGAATCCATCATTGACAACAGGCTACATATATCAGTCAAAACCTTCCACACGGTACTCATTAGTGAGCTGCTTGGGAAATAAGCATGTATGAAAAGAAACTAGACTTCATTACATCTCTCCTGCACTACAGACTGGATGGACAACCTCATAAAGCAACAAACACAATTGACTTTGAAAAATTTGTGATTTAAAAACTAAGCAAAGAAACTGAGCAGGGACAAAGGTGAGTAATGAGTGAACTAGTGTGTGACAAGAATTTTTGTATTTTTAGGGGTAAGAATGGTGTCAACTCACCAGCAAGTGCTTCTGTTGTGTCCTGGAATTTTTCGAAGTGTTTCAGCTTTACTCTACAGAATAAAAATACAAGTGTGTAAACAAATGTACACCAGATGCTAGAACCATTGTACTTTTTTTTCTGCCCCAGCTATTATGGTTCCCCTCTTTTCCCTAAGACTGCAAGCGAGCAGAGTTCAATATCCAGATCCTTAAAACAGAACCTGCTGATTAAGTTTGAGTCTGACGTGACTTTTCAGCTGGGTCCCACAAACTTTATTAAACAAAAAAAAAAAAAGGAATTTTGATTTAGTATTTCTAGGACCAATATAATCAGAAAACTTAAGCCCCCTTTTGGTTTTGTAGTTCATATTTAAAGACAGGCATCATCCATTTAAATTTCAACATTGCACCCTGATTAACTAGATGTCACTGCTGATTGACTGATGATAGCACCTTCCCACTCATCTTCAAAAGGGAACCTTCTGCCTCTGTGGAATGCACAGCCTGCACAGCCCAGATTTAACATGCTTTTCAACCAAATGCATCCCAAAAGACTTTAAAATTGAGCTGATTCATTGCCCATGAATCCTCAAGTCCTTCCTTGTAATTAGATGTTTGAATAAAAGTTCTGAGCTGAGCTTAAAACAAACAGCAGAAAATTCTTCCATGCCCTAACTGCTGACCAAAGCCAAAAATCATACGGACAGTGTTTAACCACACTGTGTCAGATCCTTAGGCCCAGCTTCCCTCTCCCCCTCACATAGTCTGTGGTGTTGATATCTAGAGTTACAGTTAAGAAGCTATCTCAATCCAGTAAATTCCTTGTCAGGGACAGGCATTTGACTAATCCAGTTGTGATTAACCACTGCTCTTTGTGAGTCAAGTATCTGCAAAGGAAGCAAGGTCACAGATAAAGCTAAATGCTTGAGTAAAGCATTCGCAGAGCCCAACAGAAGCTCTAGGCTTATACTGATGCCTTTTCAGAAAGGCAGGAGAGTCAGGAATTACTTTGATCAGAGTAGAGATCCATTAAGAGCCACATCCCGTCTAGCAAGTGGCCAAGATGATGTTTCCAAGACAAGACTAACAACACTACAAACAAGCAGATGTGGGATATTCTGGCCTCTCCTCTAAATACTGTTACAAAGCAGGATAAATCCAAATCACAAGGCATAGCTTGTTCAAAAATATCCATTATAACCAAAGCTGGTTAGAAATCTTCCAATAAAAACATTCTAGACAGACTTGGAAGGAATCCACCATTGTCCCCAGCTTTAGGGCAATTTGCTAGAAAGGCCAACTTGGTCAGTGGACACTGCAATCCCTGTGCAGCTACACAGTGGTGCTAACACTCACTGATGGCATGGGCAACAAGACTGACTCTCAATTCACAGTGATTCACATGTTATTAGTTCCAGCTAGATTAAACTTTTCTTTTTAATAATTTCCTGAGAGCACAAAACCCTGTCATTTCAGCCAGTTTCAGCATTACAAGCTTGGATGTTCTTGTCAAAGCATCCAGATCTCCTTAAAATATAGTTCAATTTTTTGCTTCAGTGGCACATGGTAATGACTTCTGCAGCTTAATTACCCTGCAAGAATAAATAAGTTATTTCTTTCACTTAGATATTCCATTTTAAGTTTCTCTGGGTATCTAACTTCATGTTATCATTGTTCAGAGTTTCTAGGTTTTAGACTACTGAAAAATAAAAATCAGTACTTCCTTCTGAACCTCAGATGTACATAACTATAGGCAGTCATGTCCTTCCAAAAGCCAGGCTACTACGCCCACATAAAGCTGCTTACATTTTGTTGGCTTTTTCAGGAGTTTCAAATTCTTTCCATAAGCTGTCAACTTCTTGGAGTTTCTTCTCATTCAGAACCTGTAGAAGAAAAAAAAACAAACACAAAACCCCCACAACTATATTTAAAGCACTTTTGAATGACCTTCAACCCTGCATTCAGCAGAGAATATCTAAAGCAGTGTATCCAGCCACTGGAATTTAATACTATTCTATTCAACAAACAATTTTGGTGATCTCCAGTTTCATCATCCTCTCTCAGCAGCTTTACCCTACTTATATACACACAATATTACAGCATTTTTACTTTCAACCAAATTAAAGAAGTTGCTCAATAACGGCTGGGTCCTTCTGCACCCGTACATCAAAGCAAAACCCTCTCCTTGTTTATCAAAACTGGGCTTGCTCCACCTCCTCTACTGGACTCATTCACAACCCCAGTGACCCAAAACCAAACCTGCCACTACTTTGGGAAAATACAAACATGTCTGGGATGGCTAACAGGAAGGAGTGATCCCACAAGTTATTTTCAATTAATCTGAGCTAGCCCAAGAAGAAAGAGAACATCTCTATAAAGATGACTTTTTCACCACAGTTTGGTAATCAACTGTGCTTAAGAGGCAGCAATGGCTTGATCCCATCTCTGTAGAAAGGGGATCCCGCTCAGCTTTTAAACAGCTCAAGAATAACAATTACACCCCCAGAGCCTACACACATTTCACAAAACACAGTGTACTGTGAATTCCTAGAAAAGCGCTCAGGGGAACAGTGTGGTCAAGATCTTTACATTACGTTCTTTACACCTCACTCAAATCTTGTGGTTTTGTCCCCACAACACAAATACAACACAACTGCAATTTGACTTGGTGCAGTGCAGAAATCGTTCTTGGGATTTTGCTACCTTGCAGTTTTTTTAAACCTAGGTCAAAGGAGGTTGTCTTTTTTAAGCTCAATTAGTAGCTGAGCAAATAAACATACTAATTTCCCACAGACTCTGGAGCACAGAAAAATCTTGGGGCAGCTCTTCCTTTCCTCAGCCTGCTGATTCTTTGCTCCAATTCATCTTTCCCATCCCGAGGCCTACAGAATTTTCAGCCTCTGTAAACAGACACGGGTGCATAGAGAAGAATACAGACATAGAAGCTCCTAAATAAAGGTTGTTAGGATATAGAAATTACATGCCTATGGATATTTTGTATCCCACGAGATATTAAGACTCATTAGAAAAAGTCTTCCAAGACCTAGAACAAGGTTATGCCCTGTTTGCCCTTACTGTTTAGACTGTTTGCTCCTCTGATGAGAGTAACACCTGCAAGAGAATACCTGAGAGCTACCCAGCTTGAAGAGAACAGCAGTTCTTGATCACCAAGGCATAAAGGCAGAGCACAGTTATGCTGGCAATGGACACCTGTGGGCACTGCTGAAAAGGCAAGTGGGAAACCATGACTGTCTCCCAAAATTCAGAAGCACAAATTCTGTCCAACCCTCAAGTAACTAGAAAGCAAAAAAACCCAACCAACCAACACCCCCGCACAAAACCCCAGCAGTAACAATCTTTAGAGACTGCTTTAAAAAGAAAAAAAAAAAAAAAAAAGGTAAATTCTGCAGAGAATATTTTGATACAGGTTGTGTAACAATGACACAAGTTTGCAGCTTAACAACTACCCTGTCTAGGAAAGAAAAGGTATGTGATTGAGCGCCTTGACCTGCAGATGTGCACTGCAGGGGGGGCTCACCGTATCTGGCCTCGACAGTTGAAAACAGAATCAGCATAGAAAACCAAAGCTTACATCAAAACATATATCTTAATAAAATACTACTTCTGCTCAGTTCCAGCAGACAGTTTTGACCTCTCCCAATCAACCCAGGCACCACTTGCAGCCCGCTGTCTTTCCCAGCCTCGGAAGGCTGCTCCTTGGTGCCTGGTGCCCTCTAGCCGCTCTCGCACACACCACAGCCCGGCCCCGCACCCCAGGGTGCTGCGGCACTGCTGAACACATTCCTCCCTTTCTCTTTAGGCCGCTCCTCTTACCTTTGCCTGCTTTCAGAAATTAAAATAATGGGTTATTTTCAGCCCCTCCTGGCTCCTGGGAAAGGTTAA
>JAHREE010000161.1:358626-455724 GCA_033628505.1 Tringa tobata
CCCCGTTTCCCGTTCCCTTAGGGCATTTCGCGAGGAACCCGGGGGCGGGCTCCAGGCGGGGGATGCTCGGGGGCCGGGGCTGGCGTCCGGCCGGAGCGGGGGCGGCTCCGCGGGGCCCCGGGCCGGGATCGCCGCTGGGGGAGCCCCGGCCCTGTAAACCCGGGAGTGCAGCGAGGGGTGAGCCGTGTTGCACAACAGTTGCTTCCTTTCATTTTCCATTTCCCAGTTGTGCGGTAGGATGCTCTTCCCCCAGAGCAGGCTTTGTGCGGGTTAGGTTAGATCTGCCAGGTCCTCTGCTTGCCTTAGGAATGCAGAGGGGGGGACCCATACTTTCTTAATTGAGTGTTGCTCGCCCATATTAAACACCCCGTCCTTTACCAAGACTCTGTCCTGCATTTGCTCCTTGTATTTGATTATGTTCCTGTTAATTCTAACTTCTCAACTGGGGACTTAAATAGTTACTTGTACTTCAAGTTCCTGGCTTGCTCATGGCATGTATACAGTCCTTTGCTTACAACTATTGCTTTAGGCTACGTGACCTGCTGGTGGAAAGTTAAAACAGCATTCCGGTTTTATTTTGTGTTCTGTTTTGCTTAATTTTTTATATTGCCTTCATATGGCAGCGTTTCCTAACTTTGTCATGACGATTTGACTTTGGAAAAATCAATGTCAGTATCTACAAATGTTTCTTGCGATGCTGTGTAGTCAAGAGTAGTACTAGAGCCAGCCAGGAAATTAAAATGTTCCAGAGACAAGGATAAGCTTAGTATATACCGTGTCTGTTTGGAGGACTAGCCTTGCTACATTGTGACCCGTGAATAGAAACCTTTGCGGTATGTGCTGGTGGTCTTCCTCCCCTCCCCCGGCTTTCAAACACAATGCAACTCTATTGGTGAGCACGGTGCTGCTGCCCATCTCCGCCTGTGGGAGTGCAGCTGGGAGCACAGCTATTGCTGGCACCCATCAGGACATGTTCCTGGTGTAGTAAAATATGGGAAAGTAGCTGTGTTAAAAAAAAAAAAAAAAAAAAGGGAAATTCTGAACTAGATTTTGTAGACCGATCTTCACGTGACCTGCTCTGTAGCTCTCTGCATTTGTGAACTAAGGCATGTTTTAACACATAGCAGCTTTCATTAGGTAATTCCTTCTCCAGGCAAGTTCTGTTGAAAAATATACATGTTTGTTCTTTGGGCCCGCATGAAGTATGTAAAATTGATTGTATGTGATAACCTTTTTTGGATAAATATCTTAAAGGCCTTTAAATAAGGACCCTGGTTTTGGGTTTTGGTTTTGTTTTTTGTTTTTTTTTTTTTAATACATGAGCTAAACATTGTTATATGTTGTGTCATTCACTTCTGGGGCGACTGTGCATCAAGACCTAAACAGATGCTTAAGTAACTGTATAGCGTATAGTAATGCAGCACTGTAAATCTCATTCTCTGTTTATCAGTCCTACAGGAATAATTGAATTACTCAAAACTGTGGCTTGTTTACAGTGTCTTTCTTTTTGGTCCTGGAATTATGAGCAGATAATTTCTAACCAGTTATGATAATTTTGACTTGTCTTTTTAGTGTAAATAAAGAAGCATACTCGAGTGAGTTACTTTATTTCCAATAGGACTTTAACTTTTATGATAAATAAAATTACTTACAAGAAGGGCAGACTTCCCACCAAGCAGCCATGTGTTTTTTTGATCTAAGCAGAAAAAAAGAATCATTTTTCCCCCCTCTTCAAGGGTCTCAGGCTGTTTTTGCTTTAATTGAATCTAGATGTTGGCATTTTATCTATTTATGTACTACTAATAAAGAATGCTGTATCTTGCATGCATTTTCCACTTCTATAACAAAAGTAAGAGTTAATTTACTGTGTTAGGAAGTGTGTTGTAGTCCTATTCCTCCAGTAATTTTGGTTTTGTTAATTTTTCTATTTGGCATTATTGAAAGTGTGCTGAATATAGGAGTTTTTTTAGGCTTGGACATTGAAGTTTGAGCACTACAGAAAACTGGAGGATGAAACTTGCAATACACTGCTTTACAATGTTTGTTTAGTGGTTTCATTAGTTGCAATATCAATACTGGTGTGTTTCATCCAAGAAACTTTGGGTGCTTTTTAAGGTCGTGAATTTAGTGTTGATATGTTAATTTGAGACAGTACTAGGGCCCTCATTTTGTGCTATTTAGAAAAACTCTGGAATGAAGCTTTTAAAACTTTAGATATCTAATGAAAAGTTAGAACTTGGGAGTGTTGTGTTATTCCTGTTCTGTTTGTGTGGTAGTCTTTTTTAATGTGCTGTTTCATTAGATACCCTAAACACCAGTTCTTTTCACAGTGCAAGTAAAAGTCTGAAGGCTTGCTTGCAGATTGCTGATCCAGGGTTTTGTTAGTGAATGCTTGCAGTTTAGTAACTTTGCAATCTCCTTGCCTTCTTTGTTCTTAAGTGTTTTTGTGTGGCTTTACCATTTGGCATTGGATGGCAGAATAGTTCCCTGACATAACACAGGGAGCTGTTTTAGACTTGCTGGGTCTTGTTATGTTCTGATTTTAAATATTTTGCTCGTATTTTTAAGCTTCGTTTATTGGCATAGTCAACCTTGATTTGATCTTAGTTCTCTTTTTCTGAAATTACAGGTCTATTTGTTCTTATTTAGTGGGTGAGAGGTTGCTAGGGCTTTAAATAAGCATCTTTATGGTATGGTGTTTCAAGACTCCAATTCCCTCTTGCTTTTTCTACTGTTTGCTGCTTTCCCTGTTCATTTTTAGTAGTAGAGCCCCCTTTCCCTGAGGGTAGGAATCAAACATCTTATGAATCATTGCTTTCCACTCATATTGGTCATAGTAGCAATGATGATTTGTCATACCTTGTACAGGATGATTTGTTTTGCAAAGCAAAGTGGGTAGATCTGTCACAATGCACAGAACCGTATGAACTGCTACAAATGCCTCTGCTGCTGGGATGTTGTGCTGCCATGCAATTTGGATCTTATGCAAAGTAAACTAAGACGGTGACTGACCTGAAACATCATGTAATGGGACAGGATGTTCTTATAAATTCTTTCAGTGATAGCAAACCAGGAGATAGTTTTGAAATTACAGACTTCGGATTTGTGGAGATTTAAGTCTCTTTCTGATTCCTAGAGGTTAGTAATCCTGCATACAGACAATAAAAATGCTGTTTGTGCAAGTTATCAGAACAAGTTGCAGGTTCTTGCTTTTCTTTCTCTTTAGCCAGGAGTGGAAACTGGTGTATTTTTATTCCTGCAAATAATGAGTCCCATGAGGTTAGAGTTCAAGTATGTCAGAAGGGGAAAACTTTGGTGGGGGGCATGGCTGCTGTGACTTGGTTACCAGTAAAGACACCTTTCACGCTTCAAAAGTCACGTGAGGGTAAGCATCTAGTTTCTTGAAAGCTTAGGGTCAGTTTTTGGGTGTGAGCTTGAAGGGTGGTGAATCAGTCCCAGCAGTCCAAGTTGTGCCCAGGTGGGTATCTAAAAAAATAAAAATGATATTCAAACCATATGGAGTCTCTTGCTCATACTTTTTTTTTTTTTTTTGTCATCACAGAAACCGAATGGATCTGGCTTAAGGCAATAAGTCAAATTGATACAAAGAGCACTTCCTCTCTCTTTTTTTCCTCCAGACTGAGACTGGTACAGATAGGGAAGGTGTTTGCAGACTTTCCACCCTGCCCTTCCCTGAACTTTTAACATTCAAAGAAATTGTGCATGGTTAACCTCTTTAAGGAAAAAAAAAAATTGCTTGACAAGGGTTGTCTGCATTTTATTCTGGAGATAGAGACCTATCTGGATGGACTTAATACGGAAGGGTAGTATGTGTTTTTGTCACTTGATCCTAACATTTAAGTCCAACCATACAAAGGATATTTCTGTATACTCAGCAAAAAGTCCCTTTAGGACTGGGAAAATGTAGATGGTAGGCACCTGAACATACTTTGCTTATTTTGTCTACTGTGTTAAGCAATAAAATATAAAAGAAAGATTTGAAACATGAGCAGCAGGGGATCCTTGTTTCTCACTACTTGCGAAGATTTCTTCACCTAGCATCATCTGAAGCTGTTGCAGTGTCTGTGTAAAATCCCTTTGTTCTGCAGTGGAACGTAATTAAAGGCCTGATCCAGATTATGTAGGGACAGGCAAGGGATGGGGTTAATAGTGTCTGATCTCTCACTTGTCTTAATCTATCAGCAGCTAACATGAAAACTTTGACATCCTTAATTCATGCCTTACAGAATGTAACATGTAAACCCTTTTGATGAGCTTTAGTGCTCAAGTTGTTGAATCAAAATTGTCAGTTCAATTAACTTTTATCCTGGAAAGATGTCACAACACTATAGTTTTTAGAACTGAAATTTTAAAGAACTTTTAAGAATTGTGGTCTTAAAGCAAACATGCTAGAAGGAAGCTGTTACTTGATGTTGTTTTGTTGTCATAGAAAAGGTGGCGGCTGACCATCCTTTGGAAAGTAGTGACTACTGTTGACACAATAGACTGAAAAATGTTTGCATGGTTCACTGTTTTTACGCTGATGGGATGCCACAACTGCTTTCTGTTTATTGTCCTCATGATATTCTTTCTTTTCTTTTTTTTTTTTGTCAAATATCAGAGTCTCTTAGTACCCTTCCTGTATTTCTTTTTTGGAGTCTGTCTGTTGACTAGGAGTTAGTGGTATAAAACCATACTTTGTTTTTGCATCAGTCATCTATTTCCAAATGACCCTTCTCTCATCTCTTATGTTCTTCACAGTGTTTATCTTCATTAATTAAACTTTTCACAGGCAGACAGCCTTTCATGGTACTATTTTGCCATTATTTCCACACACAGAAAGGAAGAAATAAGGTGCCTTGAATAGTCTGATTTCGTGTAATAAGGCGGATGACAGCTGTCACGCTGTCCAGTGAAAATAATGAAGCGTTGAACTAATCAGACTTTTAAATTATTTTTTTTCTTGCAGGAAGCAAAGCCTTCAGCTGAGGACTTAGGAGATAAGAAGGAAGGAGAATACATTAAACTCAAAGTCATTGGCCAGGTGAGTTTTTAGATAATTGTTGACATTTGGTGGGTGTGTGAGTTTTTGTATTGTAGAAATGAATAAACAAACATTGATACTTTCAGTTCTTTGCTGTGAATCCTCTCCTACTGTAAACTACTTGCCAATTGCCCGTAATGTGTGTCAGTATGCTGTGGTGTGGTTTGTGGTGATGGTTAGTTGTTTTGTTTTTAAAGCTTGAGTAATTTATCCTTATGACTTGGGATTTGGTCAGTGTGATCTCTGTCTTACAACATGCATGGATAGATGAATTTATCCAGGGATGTGAGTATGTGGCAAAATGGATAAGTTCAGGTCTTCAGAGTTCATGTAGTACGCTAAGCATGAGGTCAGCTTTCTTGGACAGGGATAGGAAGAGGATTCTGTTGGCTGGCATGTTGGTAGATGTGAATGCTGGATTATAAGTCTGAATTCAAGTTGTGTTGGAATGTGAATGTCAAGATCCTTCTTGAACAGAAGTCCTTCTGTGCAAAGAACTCCTAGCTCATATGACTTGACTCAGTGCTGTTTGTTGGAGTATTAGCGCGATTGCTGTGCTGTTGACTGGAGATAGATGACTTGAAGTAGGACTAACACAAACTAGCTCACCTCTTGCTGGTTTAACTGCCAATGATGAGAACACATTCAAAAGCTAAATGTGACCCACATGATTTTTGCATCTGTAGCCATTTTGACAGTTGTAGTTACTCATATCTTATGACTGGTAGGAAGGACTATAGAATAATGACACTTAAGATTTCTCCTTAGGTTAGTGTTGTGTTGCCAAGACTGCCTGTATCCTAACTTCTAGGTAATTACTGTAACTGAACAAGGGTTTGTATATATTTTGAGGTGCAAGCTTTAACTTGTCTCTTTTGGAATCTTAGAGCAGAAGTCCTCTGCATATGTATGTTTGTATTTCATAAATACATCAGCTGGGTAAAGATGGAAGCACAGACTGAAACACGTATGGTTTTTAGTGCTTTTAAATCCAAAACCTCCATAGTGAGCCTAAGGCTATACTATGCCATCTATTTTGAAATAGTGCTTCCTGTGGAAGTGCATGATGAATTTAGCAACTGATCTATCATCCTGGAGGTTCATGTTATGATGTAGCAAGGTATGCACAGTGATAGTTAAATTGCATTCCCTGGTAGTTTTACGTAAGTTTTTCTTCATGAAAGTCTTAAAATTACCATAGGTAAAGTAAGCAGCTACTACAAAGAGAGTAACTTTTTTCTTTTCTGTTCTTAGGACAGCAGTGAAATTCACTTCAAGGTGAAAATGACAACACACCTCAAGAAACTCAAAGAATCATACTGTCAAAGACAGGTTTGTGGAACAATTACACTCTTTTGAAGAAGAAAATTAAAAAAGCCAAACACATTAGCTTTACTTTTCTCACTGTTCTTTCAAATAAAGACATTTACTGAGACAGTCAAGCTTCTGTCTAATTGCCGACAGGACAGCTATCTGACAGTGCAAATATCTCCTAATTTCTTTTGACAAGTAAAGGTATTTCTATTTAAGGCAGCTGTGAATTTTGTAGTAAATTAAAATTACTGTTTGAAAATATATAGTGGCTGCTTAGAAGACATAGAAGTTACCTTTTAAAATGCACAGGCATGCATTTATAATTACTATAAAATCTCCTTTCTCCAAGTGAAATTCCCTTAAAGCTGTATAATACTGCAGCTTAGGATGAGTGCAGCCTTAGGCATTGTTACAGCCATTAATATGGTAACTGATTAACACTAGCTATTATGTCCTAAGTTAATGAAATCTGCAACATTAATTGTGGACGTGGGTAAATGACAACTACTGTTATAGATCAAAAATGTATCTTTACTTCCAGATTCTGTGGCAGATATTGTGAATTCAGTGCTGCTATTTCCAGAAGCCCTGGCCTAGTTTACCCCCAGCTTCAGGGATAGATGCCTTGTGTGGCCTTTTCTTGAGTAACTATGTTGGAGTTCACTTCAGGAGATATAATCATAAGAAATAATACTTTGGGATTTTTTCTAAATACCTTGAGACAAGTTGAGCTTGTCTATTGAAGTGGGTTTTTTTTTATAAAATGTGTTCTTTTTTACTTCCTTCCGGAGTAGGAGGAAAGAAAAGATCAAACACCAGATATATTTGTAGCCAAATCCACATGACTGAAATTGTGATTCATTTGGAAAACTTCAAATTTTAAAATAAGATCTTGGAAATAATTCACGCAGCAGTCTTGACTGATGAAAATGCGTGTGTGTGAAATTTGTTGTTCGGGTTCT
The DNA here is from genome assembly GCA_033628505.1 of Tringa tobata. Lineage (NCBI taxonomy): Eukaryota > Metazoa > Chordata > Aves > Charadriiformes > Scolopacidae > Tringa > Tringa tobata. The sequence goes on from JAHREE010000161.1 coordinate 365,947, forward strand.
TTTTTTGAGACAGAAATAGTTACTTGAATGAACACAGTTATATCTATCTCCTGAGCTGAATTCTGGAGAGTCTTTTATTTCCTTCATCAGCAGTCAATATGGTTTTTGGTGTGAGGTAACCTTTCTCTGGTAAAGGGACCATGAAGATTTCTTCCAAGTTAGCCAGAGGGATTGTCAGAACAGCGTGAAAAGCTGGTCTTTCCTGTGAATTTTTCTGTCTAGTTATTTGCAAGCAATATTTCTGAAATCTAATTGATGTACAAAACATCATATTTCACTTTTATTTGTTTTGCTTATAACTTGAAAGAGAAGAAAAAGATTGAGGTATTTGCCTCATCTATTGAGGTGAATATGATATTCTGCCATAACACAGTAGACATACTGCAACTTATTTACCATTAGGGGGCTACTTTCTCCCGGTTTAAATGGCATTCCTTTTTGTTCCCCTCAGCTCTGCTCTTTCTTGTCCTCAGTGCAGAGCTTTTGCAGAACTGATAATGGTAAAGGTTGCTATTCCTTCCTATGGTGATACAAGGTTGGGAAAGCAAGGGTAGACATTCACGAAGTAAACATTGTGTTCTTACTGTTGTCTAGGATTTTTAATAAAACTCATACGCAGTTCAGAAAAAGGCAGAACCTTCATGTGTAATGTTGTCTTGGAACTGAGGGTGTAGTCAGTACCGTATTTATAAATTATAAAAAGACAAGGGAAAAAAAAAAAAAGCTAAGGAAACTTCCAGGTTGTTGAACTAGAACTCCAGCAAGACTTTGGAATAAACACGCATTTCAGTGGTGTTATATATTCCTTGACTCACTTCTTTGTAGTCTATATGGTCGCAACAGAGTAGCTGAGCTTCTGGGGTATGGAAACTAACACTTTCTTTTTTGACTTTCACATGTGTTGATTTTATTAAAAATATTTTTCTTGGAAATTTGTACAAGTTTCAATAAGTGTTTTTTTTTCTTGTACATCTGTTTCTTTTTTTAGGGTGTTCCAATGAATTCACTCAGGTTCCTCTTCGAGGGTCAGAGAATTACTGATAATCATACCCCCAAGGAGGTGAGTTTCTTTCTAGAAAAAAAGGTGTTACATAGTTCACTGGAGAAACTAAATGACAAATTAGTTAGTTTCTCTGTTCTACTAGACTGTTAAGCACAATGAAGGTGTTTCTTTAAATATAGCCAACTTTTGGGACTATATTTAGTCAAATATAGTCAGACTATATTTGTCTAACTGGAATCTTTAGTAAGGCAGATATGCCGTTCAGAAAGATATTGATTGGACTTTCATGTGTAATGTTGTTTCAGAAGGGAGGATGTGGTCACTGTTTACCAGAGAGAAAAAAACTGACAGGAGCTTTCCAGTTCTTGAGCTAGATCTTCAGTGTGACTTGGGAATAAATATGTATTTAGTTCGCATTTATTAGATGAAAGGGTAAATAAACAGAAGACAGGTTACTTCTGCTGTCCAGTGACTTCCACCAATTGTTAAGACAAAGCAGGAAGAAACACTGTTATAATAATGACCTTCTGAAAAATTAGACTTAGTTGTGTCCTGTGAAATTGAACAAGTTACCCTCTTTAAGAGAACAGTTGCAAACAGGCTTTGAGTTACAGTCTTAGCTGTATCATGAGTTAGTAGTGTGCTATATATAATTCACGTGGCTGTACAGCTGGTGCATTCACTATGATGTTGGTTACATTCCTGTGCATCTGTTGCCCAAGAAGGGATTTACAGAAAGGTAAAGCTAGAAATTTCCAGGCTGGTGTTCACTGCTCCACAAGCATATTTAGACCTCACTGATAAGGCTTTTGCTTTGAATGAGATGTATAAGACTGAAGGAAAAGGGCTAAAAATCATGATTGTTGGTTAGTGAGGTGGTGACTGAAATTTTTTTCACCCCTTTGATGAATTATGATGCGACAGAGGAACAGACCATTTTATAACTTGTCTAGGAGCTGCTCTGAATTCAGTACACTAGATTTATAACAATTATATGCTGTTTTTCTCTGTTCTCACAGCTGGGGATGGAGGAGGAAGATGTGATTGAAGTTTATCAGGAACAGACGGGGGGTCACTCAACAGTTTAGATCCTTCTGTTTGTTTTCTTCCCCTTAATCCTTTTTTATTTTTAAATAATAGTTCTTTTGTAATGTGGTGTTCAACACTGAATTGAAACTGGCACCCCATCTCTGGGAATTTATTTTCAAGCGTCTGGTATTTTGAATTCTCGTGCTCATTATACACTATTGTTTCTGTTTTCATTGTGCTGAACTTTTGTGATCCAGCTGCAGCCTTGCCTCCCCTCTTCCCTCCTGCCCTCCCCTTTAGAAATACACGTACACACATGCATTTGTATGTTCACTAGGTTCGTGCATTTCGGGCACGAAGGCTGTAAGATCTGCCAGGTGGGCGAGTGTTCTTAATGACTTCCATATCTGCCCTGAAGTTTTGATGTGTGACTGTTTCACTCCTGGACTATAACTTTCAGTGCGAGATGAAGTTTTTCAGAGAACTAAACTGTGGAGAAATTGTGTATCCATAACTCAGAGCTATTTTGCTTAAATTGTGCTGATGGCCCAAAAAAGAAGATTACCGAGTTGGAAACGGAAGAGCTAGAACTGTTGTCATCTGTACCTTGCTCCAGAGATGGCTTTGCTGAAGACATAAAATTGAAAACCCCAATGATTCTTAAATCTTGCCAGAAGAGCCCAGAAGCATTTTAACTCCATATAGCAATTAGTACATGCAGGTATTCATGCAAGAATGTTCACAGCAGACAACCGGTGTTACTTTGACACTCTTGTTTGTACCTTTTGGCCTGGGACGTGGGTTTTGAATGGACATTGTCTGTACCAGCTTCATTTAAAATAAACAAGAAAAACAATTTTATAAACAACTTGCATTTTCTTTTTAAATGTTTGCAAAACCATAAAAAGTTATAATTAGGGCATGCTTTTCCAGTAGCTCTATGTTGAAGCCAGAAAAAAAATGTGCTCTGTAAATATACCTCGTATAAACACAAAAATACTTTGTTTGCCCTAGTAAGATACTTGATCTGCTTGGTTTGCAGGTGACTATTTGAGACTACTAGCTGTTTGTTTTCTTGTTAGAGAGTATTCACATACAGTTATGTACAGCTTCACGTGCAAAAGGTGAACTGAAAATGCAACTTGGAAGGAAATACAAAGATGGGTTTTAATGTCTACATTTCATAGGATCATGGCTACTATTAAATAATCTCTCTGTGATGGATGACACGGAACTGTCATCAGGCATCATTATGAAGGTCCACTTCATGTTTTAGCTAGGTGCAGATTCTAAATGGTCAGTTTGAGAACATGTTGCTGGGTATAAAAACTCAGATGGGAGGTTATGGGCAGGGTAGTGTGGAGAGAAGGCTTCTGCATTGTCCCTGCTTTAGCCTTTCTGCAGATAAATAGGACTTATTTCTGATCTGATTTGGTAAATCAAGTTCTCTATGAATGCCAACTTCATTTTAAGACACATTTTAGTGCTGGCATACCTGGAAGAAATTGCAGATTTTGAATTATGAGTTTTTATGGCACTTGCTGTAAAGCTAGAAATGCATTTTCTTTCATGTTTGTGGTTTGTGTCCTGTTTCTGATCTAGTAATACTTTTGTACACGTAGTTGCACTAAGCAATTTTTTAAAGATTAAAACTTTTGTTTACAAAATGTCAGAATATGGGGGGTTTTTTTGAAGTATTCTATGTAATTCAATTCTTAGGGGGAAGAGAGATTGCTACTGTGATGTGGAACAACATGGCTTCTTTGCACTTATCTCCAATTGCTTTTTTAGAATACTAAATATATCTGCTTCAGAATACCAGAAATAAAACAGCCTTGTGATTATTATCAGATCATATTCTAATTTAAATTTGTAATATGCTCTTGTTAGTAGACAAATTCCCATTATCCCTCTTCTGCAAATTAGGAACTGAGGTGCAGGAGACCATGTGAACAGAATCCAGGTACCCTGGGTTTGATGCTAGTACTCTAGATGCTGCAGCAACTTTCTTTGCTTCTTACTGTTCAGTCTTCTCTTCCAAATATCTTTTATATGCTCATTTGTATCAGCTTTCTAGTTGAAGCACTGCATTTAGTTCTCTTGAGATTATGGAGGAGGGTTTCTTGCAGAATGCGGCTTCAGTATGATGCTCAAGGCAAAGATGTCTTTCTATTGTAACCTTGTCCTAAAATACATCTCTATAAAGAGTGGATATGGTACCTCTGCAAACTGTTTTGACCTCTTTCTCAGACTTGTGAACCCTCAAAGAGCTAGTGCCTCAACGGAGCTGCTCGTCTAAAGCAATGTCTGTGCTGTTACAACTTGATGGAACAGTAATAAGAGCTAAACTGTAGTCTGCCTCAAAGATTAGTATTGAGACCTTCATGTAACATGAGAAGATGCACATGCTACACAAATTTTTAAGGAAGTTCATTCTTGGAAGTTGTACATTGAAATAAAACCTGAATTTTGAAGTCAAGGAGTAGGCAGACTTGAATTTTCTTCATTTCTTTGGAAGAACTAACACTTTTCAAAGAATTTCTGAAAAGATGATCTGGAGTGGAATTTCTAAACCACTCATAGCTTTGAAGCACATTGACTGGAAGTCAGATTGGCCTTCATATGTTGGAGAAAACCAGAGAAGATATGTTCTTTTCTTGTTTCTTTTTTTTTTTTATCCTGCAATGATTCTTTGTCTTTGTTTATGCTTACCTGCATATTAGAAGAACTGAGTTCAGCTGTTCATGGCTGCTTTTGTTAAGTGTTTTTTTAAAAAAAGTGATGGTGGGAGAATCAAGCCATCTTCACTGAGTCAGTTATGCACTGGAAGGTGGAAGCTAATACTTGCTTTATTTCTAATTGTGAAATTTAATATTCATTATGGTGGAGTGTAAAAGCTGTATTGATAAGCACTTTACAAAATTATCAGCCTCAACAGATTTTCTTAAAGCTGGTATGTTTAAAGGATTTGCATATTCTTTTAAGTATAAATTTATCTATATGATGGTCAATTTGACAAAAATGAGAATTTTTTTTTTTTTAAGTTAAATGTGTAAATGTTGGTGGGATTTCAGCTTCAGTTAGGATGTCAGATAATGCTAAAACTTGAAGTCTGCCACAAATTTTGACTAACCATGTATTGTTTTAGAAGTACTACAACTGTCTACTAGTTCTTAACTTTTCCTACTTTAAATGGAAATCATTTTTAAGAATACAATGCTAAAATATCTGCTGACCTGCGCATCTTCTGTATGCGCTTTTGAATTACTGCTGTTCAGGTAAATTTTCTGAAATGAGAAGACTGGTTTCTGAGACACCATACAGAGAACTGTAGGAATTGTGCAAGTTGGAAAAAGTGTAAACTGGTTTGATTTTGCTTTGCTTTTAGAACCAGTACTTAATGCATATTTAATTTAATGAAGTTCAGCTTCAATTTAGAGACTGCAAAAATTGATAACTCTTCTCCACAGGAGATTGTACAAGAACTGCTACACAAATTGAATCTACAAATGTTAAAACTTTCTTATGTTAGTGTTGGAGAAGCAGAAAATAAGATAGACCTGATTTACAAGAAAGAAAAGTTCTTATCTTGCTATAGTTTCTCTGTTGTTGTCTTATTGTTGATGCTGAAATCAAGCCTTTTCTTAAGTAGTAGCACATTTATTGCAATTTACTGGTTTGGAGGATTCCTCTAAAAGTCAGCACTGAGGTCTTCACACCTTTTGTAAACTGATGGTTCTGTTGTTTTCTCTCTTAACTCAAAATGGACCAAAGAATCTGGGACGAAGCAGCAAAGGATGAAAACTAAATGTGTTCTGGCATGTCGAGGCCTGTCTGGGTTCATTTTTACTGGCTGATAAAACATGAGTGCTTTTACTTGCTATCAACAGGATGCACACACAGACTACTGTTGCAGTCTGGGAAAATAATTTGTGAATGAGAGTAGCATCTATCATAAAAAGGAACGTTGTGCCTCTTTTTTGGAGTCGGGTTGGAACCCTGAATTAGACTGGATCTCAAAGAGCTCACTGCAATGACCCGTTCCTGGCACCAAGCATTTATTCACTCTTTTGTACGGTTTTCAGGCCTAGTTTTTCAGGTAGCTGAAACTAAGAAGACACCCGTGGATGAGGAACATCTTGAGTGTGTTCTAGTCTGGGAGCTTCTAGAAGTGCTTGTTGGAACCGCAGATGTTTTTCCAGATGTGCCCTTTGCCTGTGAACAGTGTTTATAATAAAGTGGTTTGGAGACACAGGGCAGAATTCCTCCTTGTGTTAGAAAGCTGGTGCTTTGACTTGAAAGCTACATGCTCACTTAGCTCATTGCAGGTTCACTGGCAGTTTCTTTGACTTTGTCACAGTGCATACGGTGCCTTCAGAAGCACTGAGGATGGACAGGAGATTGGATTTCCCCCAGGAGCTGGCTTGAGTGAGGTTTGGAATGGGCTGGGGAAAAAAAATGTTGGCTTATGCTAATACCCTCTTGTGGGCCTGTATGTTCTTCTTCTGCAACAGTATGAATGGAGCAAGCAGGAGATAGTTATTCCTGCTCAGCTGTAGTTCCCATATATCCTCTTATCCCTGGTACTGCTTTGTGCCTGATAAATTGACCTAGGCTTCCCTTAAGAGGGCCTGTTACGCTCCTCACAGTGTTTTAATATGTTGTATTCAGACTCTTGAGTTCCTGTGTTCTGAGGTGCTGGCAGAAATGAGTTCTGGAAGCATGCTATGCTGGAGTTTGGACCACATAAAGGTAATTACAGTTTCAGATGTGGGGGAAAATCTAGTTGGGCTTCTTTCTGTGGCATAAACGGATGTTAAAAACTCTAAAACAGTTAAAGAATACAGATAAGATATATGTGAATTGCTGATGGAACTTGGGGAAACATTGGAAAACTGCAGAACATTGTTAAACAGCAGAAGAACTGCATTGTGTCTTAGAGTTTGAATTGAAGGCAGCTTAACTAACTCTTGAGGTACCGATGCTGCTTTTCAATGTTAACTGGTAGAACTCCCGATTACAGAAATATTTTATATAGTCTGGCACTAGGTGTAAAGATGTATTATTACTGAGGAAAAAGATAATTTCACTCTTTGATTAATAGCTACATACCTGATTAAAAGCTGTGCTTGTGTTCTGGCTTCATCTAGAGCTAGTCTAGCATCTTCCTCTTTCTTCATCTGTTCCTCAGATGTTCCTGATACCTTTTCTTCTCCCTGTTTCTTCTTTCATACTTCAGGCATTCTTCTGCCATCTCTACTAGTTGCTGACATTCCTCCTCTAACCACATTGCTCCTTCTTTCTGTCTGCATTTTTCTGCTTCTTAGAAACAGATCAACAACAACTATTAGTTGCTCACATACTTCCTATTTAGGAAATATTTTTTTTCATCAATTACCAGTAGCAAGAAAATACTGTTATAATACTGACGTTGCAAGCATTTAATATTGTCTCAAACATGTGAGTTTGCCTTAAATTGTAATTGGATTTTTTTTATCTGCTTGGCACTTAGGTTTTCAAGCCTTCCTCCACAACTATTTGTTAATTTGTTTGGTTGTTGTGGGTTTTTTGGGTTTTTCATGTTTGTTTGTTAAGCTGTAGCTACTGAGATTCGGGCTTTCAGAGCAGATATATAATGAAAACACTAAGAAATGAACAGATGTAGCACAAATGTTTTTATTGCCAGTATCTTACACAGTGGCATTATAGCCAGGCTGTGGAATTTCTCTTCTTCAGGCTGCAGGGACTGTGGAAGAGAGCACTGTTGTTACCATATCTATTTAATAGAGGAGGAGCAGCTGAGCTACTGCAAGTTTGGCACTTAGTGTCACAGGAATTCTGTGGCAGACACAGGCTACGTCTGTCTTTACCAGAAATCATCCAATCAGGTCAGTCACCTGCAGCTACAGTAATCATTAGCCTCTCTATAGACTCCTTTTTGTTCTTCTAGCTGTCTCTTCTGGAACTGCAGAAGCTTTCTCTGATAATCCTCCTGCTGCCAAATAAGTTCTTGTGCTACTTTCTCTAATTGTGACTTCTTTGCTGCCACCTCCACTCTTCTTCTAGTTTCTGTAAACTAAAACATAAATGATTATTAATTGCTATAGCAACCTTGGCTTTGCTGAACATTCATGCCAGAAGAAGAGCAGGTTCTAGCCCAAAGAGATAAGCAGACTGCCAAAGTGAAGGGAGAGAAATGAGAATAAAGAGAGAACAGGTGCTTGTTAGTGATACTTAGCATATGTCTGGTTGGTTCTGCAAATTAGTATTAAAAAAAAATAGATTATGGCCTACTTTCCTTCACACTGTGTGTAAAGGGGGCAAAAACCTGAATTGTAATTTTTACGTGTGTGCTTTTGTGGAGGAAACGAGGACTATGGGATACAACAAGTACATTGTTCACATGAAACAAAGATGTGGAGACAAGGGATGGAGGAGAGCACAGGGACAGCTAGGAAAGTTCAGACAAGAGCTGGAAGAAAAAGTTGGAAAGCATCTTTGTGGAACAAGAATGCAAGCCCAGAACAAGAACCCAGGCTATGCAACAAAGAAGGATGCAATGAAAGCCTTGGCTGAGATTTATATGTAAACAGAATGGCAGCCAAAATGGGCTATTTTTGCAGGAGGATTCACGCTATGAGTAAGGAGCATGAAAGAAAGTCCAGGAGGTTCATGAAGTGAAGGAATAATCTTTTTATTTTGGGAACTAGAAGTTAAGGGCTATCAAACTAAAGATCTCTTTCACTGAGTGCTATTTAAGGTAAGTTCCAGACTAACTCAGGGTTCTCAGTCCAACAGTTTGACTTCAATGCCTACTTGCTTTTCCTGAAATAAAGTTGAGTTATGGCACTAATATCGAAAAATGCTTTACAAGACAGATTTGTCCTTTCTTTTAAACCATCTGATTAAAAGATGCTACTTCTACAAATCTGATTCTCAGGAATGACCGTGACCAGGGTATGCCCTGCAGTGTTCAATCATTTTTAGGTAGGCTGCAGCTCTTAAAAATCACCCAAGGAGGTCGCTGTTCTCCCCAGTAAATGCTACTCGTAATGAAAAAGTAACTAGAGGAAGTAGAAGCAAAGCAATAAGATGGTGTTAGAATGTGTTGTTTTGTCTAAGCAGAACCCTTAAAAAATGAATAGAAATGTGATAATTATATTAGATCAGAGCTTGTTTCTGGTACTGATGGTGTTAAAGGAGAAGTCACTACCTGAGCGTTCACACACCACCCAAGTCTTTATCCCAGTGGGCTGATGGGTGCCCTTTTTGACTCCTCACACACATGCACACACTTTCTATTGGGTGTGCTCCCTCTTTTTTCAGGCTCAGCCCTACGTTTCCCACAGCAGAGTCTCAGGTGTCAGATTTTAGAGAAATAAGTAGTTTAATTGAAAGGTACAGCAGTGAGGTCAGTCTGGGCTGGGTGCCTCAGAGAAGGCAGGGACCTGGAACAAAGAAATCCCTGGGCAACTATACCCTTGTAATCTTTACACCTGCCCCTCACCTGCATACTGTTCCTTGGCATGTAGCACAAACTTTGGGCTTATCACTCTTGAGAACGAGCAGTTTTCTCCACAATATGCCGCTAATTTCGGAGAGTTAGAAGAGGCCTAGCTAACAGATAAAATTACAGAAAAGAAAGTTGGTTCTGTTTTACTTCAAACCAGGACGTGTTCATGTGTCTTTTAGGCCAAGGGTGATTTTTGGTCTGGGGTCTTCTAACAGCTTATTGGATTCTTTTTCTGTTTCCAGACAGGCAGGCTGTTGAGTGCTCTTACCTTACTCATTTGCAGTCTCTGCTGACAGTTGTAGCCTCCTTATGTTCTGGTTTATGCTTCTTGTGCATCTCCACTTGCTGGCAGAAGATGGAGAACTGAAAAGTCCCAGACTTACCAAAACATCAGTGCGTTATCAACATTTTTCTTATACTAAAAGACTAACAGAGCAGTGTACCAGCTGCTAGGAAAATTAACAAGAAAATTAACTCTATTGTGGCCTGAAAGCTTCAGCAAATGCAGCTACTCATGCTAAATAAAGCTAAGCACACAGCTTAAATCACACCATATTATTAACTGTGATTTATTCTTATTAAAGCTTGCTTATTTAAACTAAACAACTAATATCTTTGAACAGTGGCTTCCCCAGACATTTGCCCTAAGTATTTGTTGTGGGGTTTTGGTGGGTGTTTTTTTCCTCCTAAAGCTATGTCAGCAGAGGTAAAGAGCAAAAGTGCTCTTGCTGCATTTTTATTGTAGTATAAAATTCTTGTATTGTTAAGGAATAACCTACATTGCTATGAAATGTCTTTATAATCATGCAGTTGTAACCATGCTGAAGTTTTTCTCAAAGAAAATGCTCAGTGGTGGTATGGAAAGTGTGAAACATAGTCTTCATGAACTCACTGTAAGCTAGGTACAATTGGTTCAAAAACTGAATTTGTTTAATGACTTTGATTCATTGTCGATAATGATTTTTCATTAATGAGTTAGAAAATCGTAATTTTAGGAGAGACTCAGAAATCAGAGTAATGATAACTGGATGAAAGTATTTACAAAAATGATGTTAAATTAGTAGACACACATAATATTAAACTTGGGGTAAAAATCTAATGTGCTGGTAAAGGATGGAACTTTATGTATGCACATGTTCCAGATGAAAAGGTCTGTGATGTTATCCTCTAGTTTGGAATTTGCCTGGGGGTACTGGATCAGTTTTGTGGCTCCTTTACACTCTTGTGTGTTATTAGTCTATTATATTGGAAGATGCTTTGTTATATATATGTTTCTTCATGCTGGAACATTGATGGGTTTGGATACATAGGCTTTGCTGACAAAAAGCAAAGACTACTGTAGTTCTCTGTCATCATTCAAATGTTCCCTTCCCAATTGAGAACACTGTCCTCACTAACCGCATCTCCATGCTCCTCTGTTGTTCCTTTTCCAGATCTGGCTTCACTTTTTCCATTTGTTCCTGCTGTTCTTTCTTCTTCTATTTCTGATGTTCTTTTTCCTTCCTCTTCTACTCCGCTTTTAGCTGCTGCCTTTCTCCCTTTTCTGTTCTTATTTTTTCCTGTGTAGATTTCTCTTCTTGCCATTTTTCAGGAGGAATCTGAACAGGAATATAATTAGTAATTCACTTAAAGTTGACATTCTGTGAATGATGATTTATCTGTTATTGAGATTTTAAATTCTTGAAAGAGATATATTTTATGTGCTTATTAAAGTAGATTTGACTTATATGGGACTTTTGCTGTCACTGTGGCCAACAGTGCCTGTTTTCTCTATATGGTGAATGTTTTACTATTTTTTTTCTTTCAGTAGGACTTGTCTATGTGATATCTGATGACTCCTCTGTTAATTTCCTAGTATTTAGTGTTCCAATAAGTTACTACTTAAGCTGTATTCTTCGAACATCTGCCACCTTCCTCTTTTCCCCTGTATTTTTTCTAAATGTTCATAATTTCCTGTGTATTTGCTGTAAATGTTTTGGGGTTGTAATGCATGAGGGAGCTGGCACGGGGGTTTCATCTAGTCCCAGAAAAGAGGACACTCTGAGGAAACAGGTGAAGTCTAAAAAAAAGCCTAAAAGCCTGGTAGCTGATACATCAGCTAGAGGATCAATGTGGTGAAATGGGAAGGCTACAAGCAGTCTGTATTTCTCCGGTTTCAAACCAGAACTGTGGAAAACTTTTCCAGGAGCTGCAGGGGTTTAAGACGGAGCTCTGCAGCGTATCTGACCAGGCTTTTTATCATGGTCTGTGCTGTCGCTGTGAAAGAAGGCATCGGGGAGCGCTTCTGTGCCGCAGGTTTGCTTTGGTCTTAAAAGATTTACGGTCTGGGAACGCCGGCTGTTGCGGGCCCCGCCGCAGTGGGAGTGGGGCGGCCTGGGCCCGCGGCTCCCGCCCCTCCCTCAGCGCCCACCTTCTCCCGCCAATTCATGGGCCCCTCCGGCAGCTGCTGCCCCCTTCGGTTAGCGGGGGCAGCGAACAGCCAGAGGTGTGAGCGAAAGCCCAAGAGCCATTAAGGGCAAAGTGGAGAGAGTGTGAAGGGAAGCCCACCTGGGCAGGGGGCTCCATGTCTGCCAGGGCTTCCTGAGAGGAAGCTCCAGTCAACAGTACGAAGGGCAGCTTTGCGCCCGCCTGGCCCTGGAGGAGGAGGTCGGCTGGGTTAGGTGAGGAACCGGCATGTCTTACCTGCCCTTTGGGAGGATCTGAGGGAGTGGGCCGGTTGTGCGTTGGAGCTGGGGCCTGTTTGGGCTTCTGTCACCCTTAGCCAGGCTGTTGTGGGGTGTTCACTGCCCTGGCCTGCTGTGAGACACGGCAGGTGGGACCTCCTCCTCTCCTTTCTCTTCACAAGTTAACCTGCGAGAAAGTCTCCAAGAGTGATGGCTTCATCCCATATCTGCCTGTGTGGATGATGCTGAGGCAAATAATGAAACAAAGCTTGTTGCTGATGAGGATAAATGAGTGTGGGGCTGACCTGAGCCCAGCTACACCTGTGCTTGGAGATGAAAAATGAGCTGGGGCTGCCGGTGGGCTCTGTCTGGTGTGGGGCAGGCCAAGGGGCCTGGCTCTGTGTGGGGAGCTGCTGCCCTGTGAGGCTGTGGGACCAGTGGGGTGTGAGCTAGGGGAGGGAGCCCCTCATCCTGCCCCTCTGAGGGGAAGCCTCTGGCCAGGGTGGTGACAGGGTGCACTGAGGGGGTTGTGGGGCTGAGAAAGCACCTGTGAGGAGAGGGGGCCCAGCTCTCCCTCAGTGCTGTGGCACAAGCGCCCTGAGGAGGCAGCCATCTTGTGGTGGTGGAGGCTGGTGGGTAGAACTGCCCTCCTGCAGTAGCAGGTAAGGACACACTGGATGAGACTTCTTAGTTTTGTATCCCTGTTGCACAGGAGTCATGTCCGTGCGTGTCCCTGCCCACACCCACTAGTGGCCTGAGCCAGGGGGAAGGCCACAGCTGCCTGTGGGGCTGGTTTTCAGGGAGGGCCTCATCCTCTGCAGGAGGAGAGCGAATGGGCTGGCCACTGCCACCTGCCTCACCAGGTCCCGTCTCCCTGTCGGCTTCTGGTTGCCTTGCTCTGCTTCGCGCCTTCATTGCATGGGTCCTTTTCTTCCCTGTGACTCTTCTCGCTTGGTTTTCCTGGAAAAACACAAAGCCTTCCAAACCTAGTAAGGCCAAATCACTGTGGAAGTAGTACGTTGTTGATCTGGATACTGTGGTGACTGTGCTTTCAGGGTGCAAATGTTTCAATCTAGAGGTAAATCTTTCTGTTAATATGTTTACTTTTGGATTTATGTAATGTTTTTGTGGTGGACGAAAGTGTCAGAACAGATCATAAATAGCATGAAAGTGGTGTATTTTTATCTAAATCTCATTCTAGGTAAGAGAATTTCCTCTATGATATAATTTGGTGACTCTTAAGTATTCTTGGTCTTTCTGCTTCTATTCTGTTTCCTGCTTCACCTGAGTTAATCAAATAAACCAAGAATCTTATTTTGAATCTTAATTTTTATATTCAGAAAGGTGCAACAAATGCATCACCAGGCCTGTAGCGAACTTCAGATAGACAAACTTGGGGGAAAATGTTAACACTTCAATGCAGACAACTATTAACCTATAATAAATTATCTTATCCTGATCAATGGTACTGCCACTATGAATGCTCACCTGAAGGCTGAGGCTCTCATCTGTCTAGATGAAATCAATCTGTCTAGATTAAATGGTCACACTTAACTTAGTCTCTTCTGTGGGCAAATGGTAGAAAGCCACGATATCCAGCAAAGGGAAGGTGCAACGTGAGATAGGTGATCTGTGACCTTCATGCTGCCTCTGGCCTGCTGGTTAACTTCACACAGGTTTTCTCTGTCTCTGAAGGTCTGCTGCCTACAGTGTAAGGCCCAACAAAATCCAACTTTCTGTTTCAAGGTACCATTCTAGTGCAAACAGGCATGTCTAAATAACTGCAAACCATGTTTATTGTAAGTGTGTGCTCTAGTAGACATACTTTGGGATTTTCTTCTCTATGGGCACAGTCTGGAGGGGAAAAAAAAGCCTAGCTACTATGTCTGCTTGTTAATAAGATTTGTAATTGTTGACTTTTGATACAAAATAATAATTAAAACAAAAAACAAAAACCCTTACACTCACTCTAAGTGTAGGTAAAATATTTCTGACTGTTACTAATGCTTAATATTTTTTGAGGCTTAATAATAATGAAATTAGTTTTAAAAACAGTTGATTATTACAAAACTATACAATAATCCTTAAATACAAGAGTTTTCCCTGGTCTTTGATCTTGCAAGCAATTACCAAGCAAAAGCGCAAAAATAAAGTTAGCTAGACCCTCTCTTTCATTCTGTTATTAAGAAATTGACTATAATACGCTAATCCCTTATATACCTTTGATATATCTCTCATTGAAATAACTATAAAGGTGCATACAATGATGGATTTGCACACTAGGAATACAAATATAACTGCTGCAGTCCACTGCTGTATGAGCACCCCAAATTAAATGTATTCCTGTACTACCAGGTCTAAAATTTCTGCATGAAAACCTGTCTGATACATGAAGACAACTTCAGGTTGCTCTGTGTAGTCACTGATTAAGGCCTGAGGAAAAGTTAAGGGAAAATATTTTCCTCTATAAATTACGATTTAGGTTTTATGCTAAAAGCTAAGCCAATGTCTGATGATTATGTAAAGAATTGCTGGTTTTGTGTGGGTTATGGGATTTTGTTTTCATCTGTTATCTGCTGTTGAAATAACTACTCCTACAGCTCCTTCTATTGTTTACTCTGCACTGGGACCCTCCTATTTAATTTTACCCTAAGACCAGTTGTTGGACCGGTGAGGGAAAATAGATGGGATCTCAGAACATTGAGCCAGAACTTGTCCTCTGCTACTTCTGCTGATTTTTTTTTTCAGTGCTGCTGGAGGGGTTATAAGGAAGAATGTTGTTCTACCATTAATCAATAGTGTCTGTACTTATATGTAGATATATGTCACTTAGCAGTTTACCATATACAATTTCATCTCCAAATGAATGATTGTTTTGCCACCTTAAATGTATCCCAATGGTATAGAAACAGACAGAATCTGTGCCACAAGCCAGACAGGACTTAATGCATTGCATTTGGTGTTTGAACCATGATCGAAACCGGTCTCTAATATAAATATGTAGTTAAAGACATTTTAGGAAAAGGGGTAGGAAGTTTTCTGCCATAGGACTTACCATATCAAAGCTGCTGCCAACCGTTTCTTTCCTGCTCTCTGTTCATTGGGAAGTCTCTTCTCTTGCATACTGCTTTTCAGAGTTACTTGTTCTTATTCCAGAAGCGTCCTTCTGCATTTTCTGATGACTGCGAGATCTCAAAATTCTAAATCCAGATTCAGGCTTTATGTCTTGTCTTTTAAAAATTGGGAGATGGGAGAGAATAACAAATTAACCATAAAAATTTAGACTTGATTCCAGTTAAAAAAACCCCAAAAACTAACAAAACAACCAAACAAAAAAAAACCCCACAACAACAAACAAAGAAAAAACAACAAAAACAAAACCTTGGGAAGGTGCAGAAAAATCTTGAGGTTTGGTTTCACTCCTGCCTTAACCTCTCACTATGTTTTGCACATCTGTAAGCCCTGAAACTCTTCAGAATAATTTGTCAGTACTATATAATGAACAACTCATGTAATTGTAATGGCCCTAGCAGGTAGCTGCTACTCTCCTTGGAGATCACTTGTCTCCTCATTACTGAGGAAAGTGAGTCCCATTCTCTCTTATGCTGTAATGAAGATCCAAAGACTCATCTGCAGGTGCCTTGCATATTTAATAATGGTGAATATTTTAATAATTGCAGTTTCATTTCTGTAACACCATCCAAAGATCTCAAAGTATTTTAGAAGCTCATGGTCTGATTTTCATTTTTATTTTAGGAGTGATGTGAATCCATAGCTTCCAGTGACTTTAGCAGCAGCATAAGTGCTCAGTTTCTCTGAAGATCAAGCTACAAAAAATGACATTTCACGTTTTAATTAATAACTTCTGTATGGATATTCTGTGAAGTCCTGTTTGGAATGTATTTCCTGAGTATGGCTCTAAGAGGTGCATTTGTAAATCAATAGCATAATTAAAAGAAAAATGAGAGGTTTTATTTTGCTTTTAGTTTTAATGTAAATTGGTCTAAAGCAAGCAGTTGATTCTGAGAAGTGTGACCTGAACGTAAGAATTTTGTATAAAACAGTTAGTACTGTCATGGCACATTGTTCTTCTTGGCACATATCAGAGTAGTGGGGAAAAAAAAGATAAGCGTTCATTCTGATCATGGAATGTAATAACTATTACATTCAGCTTAACGCTAGTTCTTTATAAAACATCTTATTTACTAAGGTGAGAAGGCAAAAAAAATTCGTAATGCTAGGTGGGTATTTTAGTTTTATTTTTGTTTCGGTTTAAAAACTGATTTTGCTTTGATGTCACTTGGCATAAATTCCACTGAAAACCATCTCCTTGAACACCTACTGTAAATAAATGCAGAGAGATTTGTTCAGGCCTATAAAGAGACTTGTAGAGAGCAATCTTTGTTAAGTATATGTCTTCTCCCTGTGTTTCCAGAGTCCCTGGTACTTAGCATCACATCGCTATGCAGAAGAGTCATAAACCTGGTTTAACTGGGTTATTTATAGTTGTCTTGTATTATCCAAGTAGCACAAAGGCTGCACAACTTAACTATATACTTATGTTTTCTGTGGTGTCACCATGCAGCTTGTTTCTGCTACACTTTTTCTATATAACTCATTAATTTTCCTCTAGAGTCTATCTAGACTGGAGTGTATGGTTATGTATTTAACTTCAATGAATTGATTTACACCTGAGAAATAAACTTCATGTAGCCTTTTATTTTTTCTCAGTCCTGGTTTTAAGAGGTCTTATCAAAGTGCCCAGAAGTGCTTAGATGCTGTAGCAGTCAAACATTTTAATCTGAGGACTCTGACAGGGTCTTTTGGTCTCTGACAGAGGCACATGTCTCTGGCTGCATAGGAGGCAGTCGCTGTCCTTTCTCACTATTAATATGGGCGTGAGAGGCATCTATTGTTGGGGTATGATTGCTGAGAAATTCCACTCTGATGCTTCACTCTGTTAGACAATGTGATAGACAATACTGTAATTAAGATGCCTGACTAAAATAGAAACAAAGACTAGTCTGAGTCTTGTGTTCAGGAATGGAAGTTAAAATTTAAAAACCTACTGTTTCTGTGTAAATGTAAGTCTCTAGTGAAGTTTGTTGTATGGTCAAAGCAGGTTTCTGTTTCTGTAATAGCGCATTCAGGTTTTTGTTCATTTGCCTGTCTAGATCTGTAAAAGTGAAGGTCAACTCTTGGTCAAGTTAAGCCAGGCTCAGATTTGTGCAGAGTAGTTTTCCTCATTGAACATCTGTGCTGCAGCTGTGGTTCAGTGCTATTGGTCTCAGTAAATAAGTAGCCAAATCATAGGATGAGAGAATGGCTCTAGTTCTAAATTTGACATTGGGAATAAAAGTGGTGATTATGTTTAACTCTCTCACCCCAAGAGAAATTTGGAACTTGATATTGCAATCTCTTCTCACTAGAGTTATGGATTTCTGATAGTCCTATCAAATGCGTTCTTTCTCAATGTATAGGGTGGTAAAAAGAATGAATTAATATGCCTTAACAAGGATTAAATAAGAACTAGTGATCACGTGCTCAAAGTAGTTGGGAATTGAGGGACAAAGCAAAACCACCAAAATTAACTCTCCAAACTTGGGCTTAAGGTTCAAGGCTTTCTAGAGGCAAAAGCGGTGATAGTATGGCTGAAGGGGGAAGGGGTGAGTTCCCCCTTTTGGGGTGCTTTTAGGTAGTATTTTAGAATTGAAGGTTTGTGGTTCAGAAGTTCTTCCAAATTTTTGAACCAGTATTAAGCCTTCAACTGATAAGTAAAAGTTCTGAAACCTTACATCAGGCAACAATTTTTTTACAATTTTTTTTTAATTAAAATAAAAGTTTGCAGGTGACCTATGAGCCAGACTGAAGCTGCTAGATCAACACTGTGGTGTTGTCAGTTTTCAGGCTTCAACTGTTGGGTAAACTAATAATAAAAATAAATAACAAAAAAAGGCAAGGGGATCTATAAATAGTGATCTGTCTCTTTCTGACAAAGCCCTAGGAGACAGTTTTCTTGCTAGGATCAGCTGAAAGAGCAAGAGATTGAATTGTAGAAGTAAAGAGTTGTTAGCAGTAGAATTGTCTTTTCAGTGTATATTTAAGGACAGTACTTGGGAAACACCTACTAAAAGAATTAACCTCAGACCTGGAGAGGAAGGAGCACAATTTTCCCTGAAAAAAGTAAGCCATTCTGCTGTGGCTATTCAGTGCTTTTCTCTGCAGAGCCTGTGGTATAGGATGTTAGGATGTTTCCTCTGCAGGCCTGTGGTATAGGATGTTAAGGCACCAGTAGAGAGAGCCATTGTTTCAAGGATGTGTGAAAAGACATATAGATGGTGCAAGTTGCTGTCAGGGCACAACACTGAAGTGTGTTACTGTAAAAGCTAACATAAATTTTTAAGCGGATAAAAGAACTCTTGTAGAGAAGGATCTTTCCCTACTAAATACCTTCCCCCCTCCCAGATATCTGGACAAAGTTGCACAAGGATCACCAAACAGTTAAAGGCTTAAATCCATGCTTCTGCTTTTTTACGCTTCCTGCAATGTATAGCCTTTAATGACTTACCTAGGATATGTGCAGGGATTGTCTCAAAAGAGCTTATTGAATGGTTTGCAATCTCACGTGCCATGGGATGTTGGTCAGGAAAGGGCTGAGAGAGATGCAAATTCCAAGTAAATATGTAGTTTTGAGTCTTGGAACTTAGGTCAAATGTGGTGGGGATCAAATTCAATGTAACAGCGTGCACTGTTCTTCCTGAAGTTGTCAGTTGCCGTTGAGACTTACAACATTTTCAGCACTGTTGAAAATGGTGCATCCTTAGTGTGGAGGAGCTGCAGTCATCCTGTTCTGAGCTTCCTTCTGAGAGTCTGCACTGGTCTTATTTTGCCTGTACGGCTGATATTGCAAGCCCAAGAGGGAGCACAGCATTCCCAGCTGTTCTGTTACCCATGGCCATTTGCAAAGGTGAAATGGGTCTATTTACTTTTGTTGGGGCATGTGTACTTTCTTGGCAGTTTCTTGGCCCATGAGCAAAACCCTGTAGGACTTCAGAGCTTGAACAAATCTCAACAGAAGACTTGACTGACAGTGAAACTTCTCACCTTGCTGCATGCTGGAAACTTCCTGGATTCTTGATGTTATGTGTCCTTAATTGGCTGAGGATCTCTTACCTTGCCAAACCTTTCTTGTGTGGGGGTAATGAAATCTGAAACCAGGCAAGTTTTACGTGGTTCTGAATTTCATCACAAGTCACATCTCACACTTCTCATTTCTTGCCTGGGGGAGAAAAACTCCAGTATCTTTCTGTCTCCAGAAAGGAGGCAACGCCTGCATAGTTCCCCCATGCTGGCTGATTATATTTACTTAATCATAATTGAGGAAGGAGCCAGATATCAGCTTGTATGTGATACTGGCACGTAGAGCCCTGTATAACTGAAGGCCAGCCCTAATGAGGCAGCGAGAAGGAAGCAATGATGGCAGCATGAAAAATTGACTTTTGCTGACATATCTTGCAATTGTTGCTAAAAGTTGAAGTGTAGATGGAAGAGCAAGGAAAGCACCTTGTGCCAAACAGAGTTTCTTCTTAAAGTAGGAAATACTGACTTCAGGAGATCTAGTTCAGGTGTCCAGAATCAGCAGTATATGCTAAGAAAAGCCATACCTATATAATGCAGGCCAAGTAATAAAAATATCAAAATGGAGAGAAGTCTTTAAACATGAATCTTTTTTTCCCAATGACAACCACAACACAAAAAAGGAAACTTCCTCATACTGTGTTCTTTTTTTTTTTTCCTCTTCTGTTTGATCCTTCAGAAGCTCTTAAGCCTTATGTGAGTTCTCACTCTATGTTTGCAGGCTTATTACTTATTATTTAATATTATGCTCAGTTTAAATTACTTTATATCACAAAGCTGATCAGCTGCAGAAAGAATCAGAAACACAATCAAAGCATGCATGCTTGCTGCTCTGGATGTTTAGGTCTTGCTGGTCTCAGTGGCTATGTTATTTTTGCTGCCTTGCTGCCCTCTTCTCCCTCAACAGAAAAATGTGGTTAAAAGTCTTTTTTTGACCATAAATCCATCAGTTACTAGTATATATTGTCAGTTCCATCAGCTCACACTGTTGCTTCTGTGGTCTTGTGCTATTGTCCACTGTGTCGTCACATGGTGCAGAGCAGATTGTGGTAATGCTAGACATGATTCCAATACCAACCCTAAATTTGCTTTAAGGTAGTGGTACAGTGAAATACTAGTGATTTAGTGTACTAAAGTCTTCATTTTTGTCCTCCCTGGCAGCTGCACTAATATCAAGAGTGCTAGTACTTGCTAGTACAAGAGAAAGGTACCAGTGCTTAGCTGGCAAAAGCATAGTTGGATGGGGAAAAAGACTCTTCAGTTGTCTTGCACTGTTAATGCAACAGTGAATGGCAGTGGGAAGCAGTCATGGAATTACAATAATGGGAGACTTTTCTCAAGTTATCTCAGATCAGTGGGTTTCTGAAGCATCCCACAAAACTAGTATGACCTATAATGGAAACAATTTATTTACATTACTGGAATCCTGCAATGTTTTTTGTATATTAGGATGCATCTTACCTTTCTCACCTCTTTTTGCTTTTGTGTGACCTTAATGATTTGAGATTTCAAACCTTCAGCAACTTTCTAGCTCCTTATTGCAGTATCTGCGCTGCAGGAAGGAGTACTTTGCCTTGAAAGATCTAGGGACTTTTTGGAAGGTTGTTGTAAGGAGAAGAAAAGGAAAAGAAACGAACATAAAAATAAGTTCTGTGGAAACAGCTCTAGAGGGAGTTTTCAGAGCTGGGATGTACAGTTGTTAGGGGCTTACTAACAAGAAATTCTGTATGTGTGGAGTTCAGAAAAGAGATATCAACTCTGAGATAAAACCCATGCTGTGTGAAAAGGTGTGCTTTAGGAACTTCCCTGGTGTGAGCAATGGGCAGCCAGGAGAGTTAAGAGGTTTAGCTAACAAATGCTGGAGAATAACAGATAAGAGAATGAAACTCCCTCACTAATGCACTGCACTGTTTTCTTTAGTGTTAAAAACAGCAGGAGAGAAGTGATATTGCTCAGTGTTAGCAGTTCTGGCCTGATACACACATGAAGGTTTTGTACATGTAAAGAACAAAAGGGAACATGTGGCGCTCTTCCATCAGTTTCCTTTGTTGAACTACGCTCTAATCTGTTCCTTCCCTCTTCTCTTGGACTTCCATATGCCTGAAGCTAGGCCTAATTTACCGAATGCTGCATCAGTGCCAGCGTGGCTTTCTGTGCATGATCTGTTGTAATAGTATGTAGAGACTGACCCTGCAGTGACTGAGCATCAGCAACTGGCCAGCAAGGGTGTTATGTTTTACCCCATATCTTCAGTTAAATGAATTGTGTGACAAGGCTGATGGGAACCTCAGTGTGACATGACCTCACTGTTGCATAAGTTTAAGCATCTGAGCTGCATTTCGTTCGCATCCGTGTGATGCTGAGCTTCTACTAAGTCAGTTGTTTGGAATAGGAAGCACAGCAGTGGAAGCTGGAATGACTGGTCTTCTGTTCAGAAAAGTCAAGGTACATCTAGATCTTTTTTAAAAATATTTGGTTTTCAGCTTTTGAGCTGTTTCTGTAAAAAAACAATGTAATGTTTTTGTCAGAAATTGCTGAGGAAATTCCATGAATTGTCATGGAAAAAGAAAGGAGGGGTAAACTTGCTCTAACTCAAGACTTGGGGAACTAAATTGAGCATTAAAATAGATTTGTACCATCAGTCTCCTTAGAAGTGAACTTTGCTAGGCTTAATGAGAAAGTACTGAAGCAGAATGACAGTTTCTTATTAACTCAACGAGACTTGTCTAGCTATTTCCACGCTGCTTTTGCTTGCTCATTAATGACCTTCTGCACTATAAAAAGAACAACCCAAACACTCTAAGCCCCTGGGAAGACCTTTTTATATGGTCTATCAGATGTTAAATGGCCTGCTAGCAGCAAAGAAACAACCCTGTGAAATGCTGATCAGCATCTTTGTCTTGTTCTTGTGCTTAGACAAAAAAAGTATAATTGATTAAATTGTCTACTGCAAGATAACAAATGCAGGTGACATACTAAGCCCGTGTCACTGATGTCTGCACTTCCAAGTTGACTTCAAAGTAATGGAGTCACAGCTGTAAGTAGCCGAGAAGGAAGATAAAGCTGTCAAACTTTCCATGAACACCACTGTGAGTGAACTGCCTAGAAGGAAAATGTTTGGCATTGACCCATCATTCTAAAAAAGCAGAAAGTGTAGCAGGAAGGAAGTTAAAATAGCATGGATGTAAGTGATTATTTCCCTCAGGGTACCTGGGTACCTCAAGGGGGGAAGTGGGTTCTTGTGTCAGAATCTGAGCATCTTCTTGAAGAAAGAGCTAACAAGCAAATGCTGGCCAGGTCTGCTTTGTTAGCCTAGGGCTCACCTCTACAGTCACTTCCTCACAGCTTCACAGAATTACAAATAATTCCTAGTAGTGCCTGGCTGTGAGTAGCCAGGTTATCTGAAATGGGACTGCTCACTGTGATTGGGGAATTGATAAATTGGGTTGTGAACTCTTGGCAGTGAGTTAACTTCATCTCTAGTGGTGTTTTACTGAGTTCAGTGGATTCTACTCAAGCCTTGTCTGTCAGTATGGGAGATTGCTGCAGTGGTTGGGGAGCAGCTCAAGAGAACTTGATAATCAGACTTCTACGAACCCACTGCAGGGGAGCCTTCAAGTATACACCATTTTCTGTTCTGAGGGTCCATTATGCTTTTAAAGCTTGGGAAAGTAGAATTGAAAGCTGTGTTAATGATTTTCAAACTTCTTAGTGGTCCTCAACTTCATCCCAAACAAATCTGAATCTGGAACAGTTTTTAAAATGAGATTAAATTTGAATTTTGATTTTTGTTTGTTTTGAGTTTATGTGACTTGGGAGTTGGTAGACATCAGGGGAGTTACTTCACTAGGCATCAGTGCAAGTCTATTGAATCAAGCAGTATCTAGGTACATATAAAATCAAAATAAATGCCTGCGCAATCCCCTCTGGACTGAGATTAGGGATTTGGCTTGATATGAAATCCCTATCCTCTAACCTGGAAAGCTTGCGGCTGTAAAAGAAATGGTATTTAATAATAGGCCAAGATTTGATTTCAATGGAAGCATTGTCTGAGTAGGGACATCAGAGCTTGGTTCCAGAGCACCAATAAAAAAAAAATAAAATAGCCTTTTTATTTATTGGGCACTCAGACTTGAAGACTCCCAGGTGCCTATTAGTCTAAGCGCTTGTCTGTACAGGAAAGTTAGTGTGCAATATGTTAGAATATGAATTTACAGTGCACCAACTCCTCTGTGCTCCCCCTGTGTTTGGATATTTTTAGCACACAGTAATGGTGTCTTTCTCTGTGGCAGTTCATTCAGTTTTGAAAGTAAAGTAATTACATTCTGCTTAATGCCTGTGTGGGAGCGAATGCCAAATAGCCAATGCCCTCTAAACTTGTACCCAAACTTCCTCCTCTCAACTAGTGCTAAGGGTAGTGTTTAGTGGGTTCTACCTTTGCCCATGAAGATGACAAGTATGATTCTGTTTGCTTTTTTAGAAGGCAGAAAAATAGTATGTTTTCAAAAGTTCCACTATTTCAGTTCTCAATACAGCTTTGGGCTTCTAGGGGTTTAGAACAGGGAGTTTCAGCACGACTCTTCTTTGAGAGTTATTTTCATTAATATTTTACGGCTGACACTAAAATACTATGTACTCGAGCATGGCCGAAAGGTTTGTATGGCTTTTTAGTGGATTGGATTGAAGGTTGCTAACCTTCCTTATTTTTCACTTGGTTAGTTTTAAGCTCAAATCCATTCAAATATATGCTTTCGCTGACAGATATGGAAGAGGCAATGTAGCATCAGAGTGAGAACATGAAGAAGCAATAAGGGTTGGAGGGCATGTAGGTATTGCTCTCTGGTTTTGTTAGGGTTTTTTGTGGCAGTACTGATGTTTTCCATGTTTTGAAACTGAACTGAACATGTAAGGTACCTGGACAACCATTAGTTTGCTCAGAATTCTTGTCAGGAAAATTTGGACAAAGAAACCTGGCTGTTAGAGAAGCTTTGAAAGATGGGTTGTTGTTTGTATTTTCTCTTAACCTGGACAGGAAAGTGCAGCAACAACTCTCAAGCTAACATCTCTTGTTTGGGGAAAAACGGAACAGGGAAAAACTCTTGCTAATTCAGTCTAATCCATACTTGATCTATTCACCTTACTAAGAAAATTCCTTCACCCTTGTTGCTCTGAAAATGTACCAGCCTGCATACAAATAATAGGAACTGATTGTGAATCTTGCACCTTTCACAGAATTGATGTTACCTTGCTGTTCTGCTTCAGGTATCCATGGTATGTCATAGGAATGCAGAGAGAACCAAAGTCTGACTTAGTCTGTTTATCCTGCATTAATCTGAAGCTTCCAGAGAGACAATCCTGACTTTGTGGCTCTCTGAATTCAGCAACAGTGCTCCTATTTCCTAAAGGAAAAATGAGGGAGAAATTAACTATAGGTCCATGCACCTAACAAATGGTGCCACAGGAACAAGACTAGATTTCACATAACTTTTAACTAACTCATTTCCTGAGAAGGATCTACTTTGTCTGATTCTGCTCTTCTGTGTGGTAAAAAGAAAAATAAACACAACCAAATTAATGCTAAATTGAATTATTGTATTTTTCCCAACTCTATTGTTAAGCATGTAAGAATTATTCTATCCAGTTGTATAACTAAAGCAGGCTGAAGAAAGCATTGCTGCTCTCTGTCATGTGTGTGTGCAGAGAAGATGTAGCAACCTGATGGGAAAGCTGGGGTGTTCAGGGGGGGACTGCACCTGGAGTCCACACATACTGTCCATTGCAGAGCCCCATTCTGTGGGAATTTCCCATTAATCCGAATGCCATGAGAGTGAGGGAGACAAAAGGTGACTGGATATCAACCACAGTGAGTTGTCTTCATGGGACGACTGTCATGAGCCAGTCAGCAGTAGTTATTGCTGGGGAGTGGTTTGTGTGATGTTTGCAAACATGCAAGCTTGCAGCAAGATCAGAAAAGAAACATATTCTTTATTTCAGTCGTGCTGGGAGAAGGCTCTCGTCCAAGTCAAATTTGCCTTGACCAGCTGAGGTAGTGTACACAGCTTGTCCCTGCCTGTGGTGTTTGTAAAGCCGTGCTATGCATTGACGTGATCATGAAGTAGTTGAGCTCATGATCTCCTGTGTTGTAACTGTGGTGAGGATAAGCCTAAAGGAAGTGTCTGCCCTTCGCACAAGGACAGTGTAGCTACAATACAAGTTGGAGTATCAATGTTGGTGGGATAACCCTTTTTTCTGTCCAAAGGAATTAACCCCCTATTGGACTTTTGGCTGTGGGAAGGGAAAAGTATTTCACCTTAAATGACTTGCAAAATGACCAAGAGGGAGACTTTCAGGCTAGGTCTTAAAAGCAGCCTGGCTCCTGATCCTCTGCTTAAGTCACTAGACCATATGTCTCTCTCCATTCATGCTGAATGAATTCTCAGACTGTGCTACATTTCCTCCCCTGAATAATAATCTTTAATGAAAAGGAAAATGAGAAAACAAGGTAATGACAGATAGCACAGAGAAAACATTGGAAAGTGAAGAAAGAAATGTCTGAGAGTAATAGCAATGCTGATATTCCCATGTTAATGATTCAAGAGCTTTCTGACTGCTGTGGAAGAAAAAATGATAGTTGCTGCAGTCTACAGAGACTTGGGCAATGCGGGGAAAATTTCAAAATTGAACAGTAATGATCCCCTTGTTTGTTCTCAAAAGATTCCTCCAGCTTTTTTCTGCAAGGTGTGAGGTGGTCTCTGAGATGCAAAATGTCCCTTTGCAGGTTTAAGCCTGTAGTTAATTAATCTGAAATCCTTCCTATCTGGACTGACTGGTTAAGGGAACTTAATAAATTACTGAGATGTTGATCTCAAAGAAAATAGGCAAAACTCCCAATTATATCATCAGTGTTATCTGTGCCAGGATTGCATGAATGTGCCCTTAGTATCTGCTTCAGCTCCATGTCTGCTGTTCCTTTCACCAAAGCACAAATACCAGTGATTTTAGTAGCTCTTAAATCACTTTTTCCTTCAGACTGTTTTGTTGTAACTACATTCACCTCCCCTGCTCCCTCCTCTGTTTTGAGGTCAGTCGCCTGTGACAGATACTATGTTCTATCTGGTATGTGCAACTAACCACTTCTGATTTTAGAGAACATGTTTTTAATTAGCTCTCTTCCTCTCCTCTGGTTGCTGAACAGAGCTGGCCTCAGGTGGAATTTTTTAATTGTGCTATTGCTGTCTCTGTTACACAAGCTGGAGTTTGGTTTCATAGAGTAACTTTGAGACAAAAATGAGACTTTTTGTAGCAGAATTCACAGGACTGGTCAAAACTTTTTAAAGTCATTTGAACAGTTGTTTTCACATGTGCGTAGTAATGTGCATAGAAAACTAGGGACATACTGCTCTTCCTCTGTTGGTTTGTCTGATTTCACTACTTTTTTTATTATTTACCAAGTCATTTGCTGACACGTTTGCATGTGGCTCTGCAGTGGTGGTGCTGGAGTTGCCTATTTCTGCTGCCTCATTAGGAACTGGTTTCCTGAGATGTTCAGGGGGAGCCAAAACACTTTCCCTTCTCCCTTTTCTCACTAACATCAGTTCTCATGTTTGACTGACCTTTGACTAAGTGATCCAGTTTGCTACTTTGTCAGAAGATATTTTATTTTTTTTTAATTATTATTACTACCTTGTAATTTTTTATTTTTTATTTTGCTGGGCTAGTTTGTGGCTGGGTGAGCAAGCCAATGGACTTGTGGAAAAGTCAGGCAGATGCCAGGTCTGGCATAAGGGGAAGCAGAGGGAGTGTGTGGTGGGTTGGGGGAAGATGGCAGCGTGGGATACCTGCTTTGCCACAGTCAGCTCTTTGAACTGACTGAACTGCACTTGAGATTTGCAACGACGTAAGCTGTCTCCCTCCTTTTTAGGCCAGGGACAAACTACTAGGGCACAGAAGAATTATTCTCGCTTTAGAAGTAAAGCAAGAAGCACGACTGAAAACAAAGCTGGCACATGAGGCGGCAGTGGCTGGAAGACCTGACTGATGGTTTTCTTTACTGTGACAGGCTTGGGACAACACCAGCCTCGGCCAGGGCAGGAGAGAGCAATTCTCCACAACTTCACGGGCATTTTCCTAAGTTTATCATGTTGGTGGGTGGTGGGGCTTTTTGTTTGTTTGTTTTTACCCAAGACCTCGCTCTAAGCTATTTAAATATACTTTGGTAAAAGCTATCTCTAGTTTGAATATACCAGCCTCTTATCTATACAACCCCCAGAATCTCCTATCTCCAAGGCAGTGGTTTCCAACATTTGGGTGGGTTCCTGTGAAGATAAATCACATCAGAGGCATGACCTTTATCCTTGGTGCTATTTAAATAGCTTAAATATCTATTGACTTCATGCCTTGTGATTTCAGTTGCTGAAAAGTGAACACTAAAGAAAGGAAGAGTTGACCTACAGTGTATCAGCTTGGTGATATCTTCGTTTATAGAGCTCTGCAAATACAGATGGCATTTTTCCAACAAATTCCCCACCACCCCTCCCTCCTGCCCAGTCCTACTGTATTGTGGCTGAATACTTTTGAGAAAGAGAAATCTATGCATGCATCCATATGGAACCTGGTAAAAGAAAAGACACTAGTGTCTATTGTAAATGCTAAAGTTGTTCAGGGAAAGACAAAGATATAAGCAAAACAACTGGGAATGACCTTTGTCTGCAAATAAATGTTCCCTAGTGGTTTTTAAGAACAGTCTTTAAATCATTTGCCTCTGTAATTCTACATGTTTGTGGAGATTTAAAGTTGGAAGAGAGAATGGAGCAGTAACTGATCGAGTCAGGAAGGTGTAACCCAGAGCACTGTAGTCAGTTCATTTAATAAAGTAATGTACTTGTATTTGACCCTTAAAGAGCAATAGATTCAACATATTGCAGAAAACTACAGCAAAGTGTATGGGACTCCATGTCTTATATATTTACAAATGGATTCACTCCCATGGAACTCTGCTCTGGAATAATCTAATCAAAACAAAGCCCTGTTTTTATACTTTAAAGAACTGTGGAAAAAATATTTAATGTAAGCAAGTGTGATGCAATGCCTACTTGAGTTTGGAGGTGGTGTGAAACTATGACCAAAGAACTGATTAACTTGCTCATCAACACTTATGAGTTAACTCTAGCCTAGTCACTATGCTGCTCAAAGATCAGAAACACCAAGAACAGCTCCAAACTGGGGCCTGTGGGTCAATGCAAGGAATTTAGAAGTTTTATTAATTTCTTTGAATTTTGTTTCCCCATAGGAATATTAACCAGGTGTTAAACTACGTACACTGGCTTTTGTATTGTTCTTTGCATTCTGAAAGTGCTAAATGTTATTGTGCTGGTGGCAGATGCAATTCTACAGCTGCATGATAGTATTATGTGATTGTGGGAGGATACATAGTGCAGGAAGAGGACTTAGTCTTCTTTTCCATTCCTCTAAAATTGCATCAAATTGTGTCTTTGAAGATTTCTGACTGTCATCTCAGACACTGCTTCTGCAATAAGATCTATGAGAGCAGATTTCTGTTTATGGAAGATTTGTTGTGTCCTCGGACTATAAGAATCCTTTGCATACGGTCTTTAGTTCCTCTCAGCATATACTGTTGACTATTAAACAAAAAGGTAAAGTATAACCTGGCCTTTCTAATGTGCCTCGAACTAGCAAAACTTTAGTTTGAAAATGAAGTACTGGGATATTACTTCAAACTTTGATATGTTTGTCTATCATCATTCTATATCTTTATCTGAGCATTCAGATAAAGCTGATAAAGAACAGCTGTCTGTGAAGGGACTGATTTCTGCCCGGCTGCAAACACCACTGTCTGGTCAGGATGTGGGCAGCGAACAGATTTACCCAGTTTCTTAAATATAATGTCTTATGTTATGAGAGCTGTTTTATGCTAATTGCTCTGCTATTTGGAAATGTGTTATCCAGCTCACTAGTTACTGAAAAATCCAATCATCTGTGGTGTTGGTTTTGCTGTATTCTTTTTTACAAAGCTTCCCTTTTCTTGAGTTGCCAAGTTAAGTTTGTCATAAAGCTATACGACAACATATTAGACAACACACTGACATAAAAAACATGCAAAACCCAAACATATTAAAGATTAACTCCTGAATGTGGCCTGATAGTCTTTTTCCTGGCTGTGGCTGGTCGTGCAATGTCGCTGTGAACCATTAACTGCAATTTTGCAGGGCAGAGGCAGCTGCTTTTTGCTAGTGAGGCGATCCCATCTATAATTTGCTTTTATAGTTCAGGGTTTATTTTTGTTAATGTTTGTAAAGTGCTTTAAATTAAATGACATGGAAATTTGCATCATTGTGACACCTGTTCCTCCCTAAAAGCTTGTGTAACCTAGAGGAGCTGTACAACTGTAAACCAACAACATAGCCTGTATCCTAAGGAAAGAGTAAAGAACTAGAAGTAGGTTGGTTGTGTTTCTGTGATTCCATGCTACTGTTTGCATTATGGCTTCACTTTCACATCAGCAGGGAAGGTCTCCACAAGTTGTGGCAGCCTCTGGAAGCAGTAGGTTTTGGATAGAGTTGAAAGGTCTAGTGGGTGACTATGGAGATACAGTTGCAGGGGAAAGAAAGCTGGCACGCTAAGCCTCTGTCATGCTGACAAGGACATAACAAAAGTTTCAGGCTTTCTGCCCTATCTTGCTGTATGCATAGTCAGTCCTTTTGGTATTTTTCCATAGTATGGCTTCTTGATGCTACTTTACCTTCTGAAACTTTTCCAAGATGTTTTTTCTTACCACAGTTATTTTTATAACTGCCCTTTCCAAAGTCGTTATCTTGGGTTAATGTAAACTCTCTCAACTTGAAAAGATAATGTCTCTATTTTGTATTTTAAAAAGTACTGTGTACATCTGTGGTACTATAAAATAATTAGCATGAATAACATAGGATCTCATTTAGGTTATAGATTTTAAGTGTTATGATCAGATTGCAGTGGGATGGGTAGCAGCTTGCAGATTGCGGAGAAGTACCTATCTGCTAGCTTTTGCTTACATATAACAATTCTCACTATTTATCATGATGGTTTGAAAGAAGCTTAATTGTAAATCACTACACGGCTCGGATGTATAGTTTGTTCAAATTGACTGGCAGCCTTTGCGTAAAGCAGGCCCGAGGTGGGTGGAACAGCAAAATTGTTGCAGATCAGGACTGAGCTGGATTGGCACAGAGGTGTGGGAAGCTCATTTAATGCAAGTTGTAGCTGGTGGTATCAGTGCTTCACTTTCATGAGCATTGAGCTTAATTTTACTGCCAGCCTGGCAACTTCCCACTGGGATAATGTAATGCAGCTGCAAGATTGTTTTGGCTCTGTGCTAACTCCTTCCTATACCTTTTTAATAGTCTATCTCCTGCCTTTCCCCATCCAGTCATAAAATCTCTCCTAACGTTTGCTCTACTTTTAAAAGCTAGTAAGGGCATGGCAGTTGATAACAGAGCCAACACCCTTCCATTAAAATGCACTTTTCAGCAATGAAATATGCTGCTTTTTTTTGGAATTTCAAGAGTAGATTCTGGGGGGTTGAGGTTTTTTTGGTTTGTTCACTTTCTCAGCTAGCTGCCCTTCATATCACAAGGCTGGCTAAGGTCCAGTTTGTATATTTCTGTGACTATTTAAAAACAGTTCTGAGACTTTTTGAATGGAATAACAACCTAGCTTGCTTGAGCTTTGTCCCATTTAAAGTGATATAATAAAGCCTGAGACTAACTCCTGGAAGACAAGGCTTCTTCAGGTTCTTAGTCCCGCCTTCTTCACAAAATCAGGACTAAATTTGGCTCTCTAGAGACTAGGTGCATAGTCATGGGTGCTCAGTTTGACCTGATTGTCACAATCGCTTTGTAACAGAAGTTATAAATGTTATTGATGTTATAATTCAGGTATTGGATGTGGTAGAATGAGATGTGTTGTTTTAATCTTAAATAAAAGAGGCTCAATTTCTATGTATCACCCAGCTTTCCATTCTTGACTATCAGTAATGCAAAGAATTTGAAGATATTATAGTAAGCTGCTTCCTTCTTTCATAGCTTCAAACCTAGAAGGACTAATACAGCTTTTAAAATCAGGATAAAGCCTTCTTTCAAGGCAATAAGGAAACTATCAAAATAAGAGTAAGGCAAAGGCAGCTAACTATACTCTGCCTTTGACTGCAAACTTCTTGCTCGCAACCTGCAAAAGCCTCCCAATCCATCCTTCCTTGTGATATTATTTTCTTCTGGAATTTGCCCTTTAAATGAAAATATAAATCGTTTTGATGTCTTGTGGGGAAAACACAAACAAGTGTAAACTGTAGCAGTGACAAATGTTAATGTCTGCAGGGGCTGAAACAATACACCATGGTGGTGAAAACCGCACTCTCTTCCTGCTTAATTATTTCCTTACTTTTGTATGGCACATGGGCCAAAGTACAAATTTCTGAGAACCCAAACTGACCTCAGAGGGAAGGGAGAGAGACTGCTTTTGTGTGTCCAATTACCTTTTTTCTTAGTAAGTCAGTGATGATTTCAGCTATAGTTAGTAAGATCCATTTCTTCCTGTTTTCTAATGTTCTTTCTCTGTCTTTGCTCTGACAAACCATTCTTGTTGAGGGAGATCTCTTTTTGCCACTTTTGTTGGTGCCATTGTGTTACAGATTGGTTGGGGAGCCTGTTCAAGACCTGCGATTAAGATCTGCAAAAGATCTGTGAGAATTTCTTTGTCTAGGTTTTTTTCTAAGTAATCCCCTGGGCTCGAAGGCAGGCCCTGTTCTTTGCCTTGTGCCTTCCTGCTCTGGCCAGTGGGAGGGTCGGAAGGAGACAGGGGTCAGACATGGAGGCCCGGGGTAAGAGTTAAATAAACTCTTAGGAGACAGAATTTAAATTTCTAAATGATTGTTCTGGTTTTCAAAAAATGCAGGTGGCCTTCTGTTAGTGGCAAGCTTAGTGTCGCAGCATCCTTGGGACTGACCGAATATTGGGAAATTCAGCTTTTGGGTTGTGTTTTTTAAAAAAAGTTTGCCCCTGTTGTCTTGACAGTATGAGGTAGGAAAGCAGCAAGAAGTTATCAAATAATGTGTATTGGAAGTAACGGGTTAGTGGCTGGAGGGTGCCAGGGTGCAGTCACCGCATGTAAAGGCAGACATCTGTAGGATGCTTTGGGTTCCTGAGATATTTTTATGAATGAAAGGTGCTTATGACAGGAATGCATGCTGAAATAGGCAGTGCTAATGGAAAGTCTCTACAATCTCCTTATCTTCTCCAGTAAATCTGCCCCTGAAGATAAATGTTTAATAACATTCCTATTTGGTTGTACTTGTTAAAAGTGGTTGAACTAATGACCCATAATCCAGTAGATCCATTTGTAGTGAATAGCGCTAAGGGTTCAATTCTCTGTTGCTGATTTAGCAAGGTGTCTGCTTAATTTACTGTGTTTCACTGTTGCAGCTCTTGCTCACTGCTCAAACCAAATGATTTACCTGGCCCTGAATGTAGCTCGTCTTTCAGTTGCAAGAGGGCAATGCTTTCTCCGTGTGTATAAAAATTATCAAAAGTCTCACGTGCTCTCAGGAATCAATAAATGCGTTTGTGAGATATAACAAAATAACAACTCAAATTTCTGATTTGGTCAGATAACTAATGTGTGTGGCGCTAGCAGCATACCCAAACTTCTAGTGCAAATTTCTGTGAATATGAATCTGACATTTGCTTTGGTCAGTAATGCCCATGCACTGAAATAGCTTTTTCCTGCAAACATTAAAGAAAGGTGGAAATGTGGCCAAAGTAAATTTGTATCACACTTCAAACAAATACCTGTGGAATTCTTTCTACTTGGCAAATGAAGCGCTCCTAATCACTTCAATGGGAATCTGTCTGGTTTAAGGAATGCAGAATCCTGACCTAAGACCCCTGCTAACACTTACGTAATGAGACCCACTGAACCATGTGGGACTACTTATGCACATGAGTAATTTTATGGATGACTTTGTGCAATATGCGGGTCCAGGACAGCGGTTATGTCTGCAGTCACTGAATTTTGATGGCAAAGCAACAGACTTATGTGTTAGGCTGGAGTGACAGTGACCCCAGTCACGTTTACTTGCTGCGGCATTGAGGATGGTGTCCTCTTCCTTGTAATCAAACTCTTGCAGAGGACAGTTGCTTTCATAAATCCTGAAAAATCTTCCATTAGCTGTTTACCCACCATTTTTTTGCTAGATTGAAATGACTGCCTAGCCTGCATTCCAAGAACTTCCTGTAATAAAAAATAAATGCATAAATAAATAAGCCCCCCACCCTTCTGCTGTCATTCAATTATTTGCTTTGTTAGAAAGTTCTGCAGTTCACAGTGATGATAATTGAAGTGGGTAGGACTGCGTGAGGAGAGAAATACCTGCTTTTATGAGATACTTCTCTTAAAACTGTTTTCTTTTTCAAGCATTGCTCCCAAGTTTGAGGTGTCTTGTTGCCAGCTCAGATATGAGGCTTTCGCGTTTGCATCTCTTTATACAAGACGTGTGTTGAGGCAACTGGATCCTGAAACCCCAGCTTGTGCTCTAAGGTTTTGCAGCCTTGACAATAACACTTTATTGTGTTATTGTGGCTGACAGTGGCTGACAGGAATAATCTTCCCACTCTTACTAAATAACCTTTAATTTAGTAAATCGGGAGACCAAGTGAGGCCCTAGGGAAAGGAGACAGCTAAACAGTGAGAGCAGAAAGATTCCCTTCACAGTCTGAGAATTCTGTCCTGTGCTTAACATGATAATGGCTGATGTATCAGAAGGTTGGCAGCAAAACTGGGGTGTTTCGTATGCTTAATTTCAAAAGCTTTGTTATATTTTTTTAAATTGCAAGTGTGTGAAGCAAGCCCAAGGCAAAGAAGGGACGTAGCCTAAATAGGGCCTATTGATGCTCTGTCCCCTTTTTCATCCTCCACAGTAAATTAGTCTAGTTTCCATCTTGTAACCCTTATGTAAGATCATGCACACCTTCCAGTGTAAGCATTCCTGTTTAAACTTCTACCTTAACCTGTGTTTCCCTGCCTGGTATACTGCATTTCTCCCTTGGTTTTATCTGGCTGGATGCTGATTCTCAAGCTTTAATAGAAAAAACCTGCTTCCTCAGATGGGACTCAGTGCATCCTGTGTCTTTGGGATTGCCTATTACTGTTAGTTCACTGAAAAATTAATTCTTCACTGAATGTGACAGAGTAGGGTTTAATCTGGGTATTTGTACAAACCACAAAGAGGTGTATGTGGGGGGAATGACCAGAATATTCTAGAAAAAATACAGAATTGACATAACTGGGGAGGAGGGAGAATAGATAATTTTTGGGCCTGAATAGATAATTTTTGGGCCTGCAAGCCCTTTTACAGGTCTGCTAATTACCAACTCACTTAATGTAATATATGCTTATGTTTTCTCCTAAATATTTTAAGTATTACTTCATACTGAATTTTATTAGATGATATAGTTTGTAACTTATTATTCATTTCTTCAGTCAAAGAGGTTTCATGTGAATATCTGTAAAGATTGGCTTCAGTTTCAAAAGGTAATTCAGAGTCTCCTGCAATGAAATTGAGAGCATCTTGATCAGAATATACATAGTTTTCTTTGTCTCTGCATACAGTTGTAATAGCATTACTGTTTAAAACAAATAAACCAAAACCACAGACAAAACAAGCAAGCAAGCTAGACTGACAGCCCCAGAAACAGAAAATTCTTCTGTTTTCTCTCTTCTGAAAAGGGGGCAGTGCCACTTCCCAGGTACACAAACTTACTAATATGCAAATAATACCAAAAGACAGGATAGTTCCGTGTAGATCTTAGACTGCTTTAACGAAACAGAGGCAGTAGTAATGTGGTAGGCTCAGGGATCAGACTGACCAGGGTCTGGCTAACTTCACATTGCTGAAATAAAAATCGCATATCAGAAATCTGTGGAGGGTCTGCCCCCTCTCTCCTGTGTATGCAGGCAATGTAGGGGGTAGGATGCATCTTCTGTGTTTCTCCGTGGGGTGACTGAACTGGGACATTAGGTTATCAGCTGAGGGAAAGCAGCTACCTCCAGCTGACCCCTGTTAGTGGCTGCCCGAGTGTACTTAGACAGGTAGACTCCATGGTTAAGATACTGGCTGTACCAAGAGCAGGGTCACAGTCACAAACTCCGGTAGAAATGACTCAAAACTCTAGATAGTCAATTTTAACATGACATTCCAAGGACCAGAGCTTGCCCTTACCCCTTTCATCTGAGACATCCTCACTTCTCAAATTCTTGCATAACCTCATTTGCGGCATCTTGTGTGATAATCTTCCAGTGCTGCTGTGAAACTCGGGAATAACTCGTGAACTTTGCATGTGGTTTTTACCTACTTACTAATTAACAGCTCCCCATAGTCACCCAGACTTTCAAGGAGGCAATGCGGCTTTTTAGTTCTAAACAGGATGATGTAGGTTGTTTCTTTATAATACACAATTAAAATAACATCAATTACAGTTTTGTGTCTTTTTAAGTACCTATACCTTTTCTGCAATCTACTAACATGAATAAGAAATGCAAAATGATCATATGAGAAGCCTGTTCTAATTATAAGCATATTTTCATCCATATAAAGGACTGTTCTAGTCACCTTGAAATTTCCCTCCTGAGAATGACTACTAAAAATTTCATATGTTTTTGCTCTGAAATACTAGAGGGCCTTGTAGCTGATTGTCCTATAACAATAAATATGAAGACTTTGCCTTATATGTGGTACAATGAGGAAATTCTTGATATTTTTTAGACTGGTAGAATTCACATTTTTGCAGTAAGAGGGCAACTTAGCATCTGTGACCTGATGATTCTTACTTGTTCTTAAAAAATCCTTCATAAATCTCTTGTGAATCTCTTTGCTAGAATGGAAAAAAACCCCTACCCTTCACTGTTTTTCAGTAGAGTCTGTTTCTGAATACTTAAAAATTATAAATAAAATTGGAAAGGTTTTATTATTCCAACTTTGAAGAAAATCTTTGACCTGTGTGCCAGTCATTTTAAACTGCTGACTCTAGCTTAGTCTGTTATTCCTTGACAAATGCGTTAGAATTTTTTTTCCCTCAGTTGAAATATTGACACAGTCAATATGTTAACAGTCAACATCACTATTTTTGATGTAGTTTGACATAAAAATCAGATTCCTTTCTGTCTTCACTTCTATAAAATTACTAAACTATAAGAATATCATTAGAAGCATGAAATCATTGTTTCAGGGATGGGTGTCATCCTAAAAAGTTAACAGATGTAGTGTCTGAAGGCAGAAAGTACTATCTGTCCACTCTCCATAACTTCTAAAGTGTGGCATTGAAGACCCTTCAATGTTGGGACCATCACAGGAAAGGCTCTTTCATTTTTAAGGCGCTTTTCACTAATGGAAACATTCTTGCTTTTGCAGATGTCTTTGAATCCTGCAGAAACTGAGTGGCTTCTTGCTGTACAATAGAGTGTGGAAAGCCCCCCACCAAGGACTTGCCTTCTGTGCAGTACTGAAAAGTTGCCCGTGGTCCAATGTGGCTGAGATCTGCAGACAAACATACAGGAAGGTAAACTGAGATGACGGGAATGTCTTACTTCAGGGGACTCGGGGAAAGTATGATGACGTATGAACAGTGAAAGAACCCGCTTCAGTTGGACTCTCCTCTGAAGTGCAGGTAAAAGAGGAGACAGACTGCACAAGAGTTGGGTGCTTGTTTGGGGGGGAAATTGGCTTAGATGAAGCAAGAACTCCCAACGACAAGTGTGTGTCACTGAGGTGTGCAGTGTCATCCCTGGGGTGTCTGGGTGCTAGACACTAATACAGCCATCAGTGTAGTCTGAAGGGAAGGTGTGTGAATGGATGGTTA
Organism: Tringa tobata; assembly: GCA_033628505.1. Taxonomy (NCBI): domain Eukaryota; kingdom Metazoa; phylum Chordata; class Aves; order Charadriiformes; family Scolopacidae; genus Tringa; species Tringa tobata. The sequence goes on from JAHREE010000161.1 coordinate 403,195, forward strand.
ACACATGCAATGTTAAGAGGACTAACTCGACAGAGACAGCCCCGGGAACAGCTGAACTATTTCAGTCCCACAAAGAGGTGAGTGTTGGCTGGGGCAAATGTTGCTTAAGAAAAGCGCATTTCAAAGAGAAGCTGGTGCAGAGGTAACTGGCTTCAAAAGGTCTCTGGTGGGCTACTGGAAAGTTTTGCCACTGAGTTCACTGAGGCCAGGATTTTGCCCTGGGATTTAACTCCCAGAGTTAACTGGGATTAGAGGAAATTAGAGATTAGAAAAAACTACATTCTGGTGAACGATCTCAAAGTGGAGTTTGGAGATTATTTTTTTTTTTATAGTCTTTGGTTGCAGTGCCTATGGTAACTTGGAACGAAGACGTGTATTGAGTTAGTGATAGTTGCTGCAAGGGAAACCATTTTTGGCCATTTCTTGCTCTCCAGAAATAATCATCATCACATGGATTTAAAGAATAAATTGCCTGATGAGAAAATAAGTGTTTAAATGCTGCCCTATGTATTTTAGTTGTTCCTGAGCTTGTAGTGTTTAACTTCTCTAGTTTTGGTGAAAATATTTGTAGGTTTTTTTATAATTGTGCTTAAAAGGATTGTAGGAGTGAGATGATTTGAACAGCATATTAAACTGGGAACCAGGGAACAAATATTTGTGGAAAGAAAAAAAATTAATTAATGTTAATTGTTGATTGCAGAGTTTAAGTTTAGATGCACTTGAGACTGTCCATTCTTATTTTTCATTAATTACTGGGTTTTAAGACATGGTTTAATTGACAAATAGCATAATAAGTGTAAACTTTCTCAGAACAAAGACTGCTTTCTAGAAAAATCTGATAATGAAGAAGAAAATACGAACTATATCCAACTCTTAGAGTATTCCAATCAGTTATTTGCATACTACCACATCTCACCACATTAAATATTCACCTTAAAGTTCTTGATTTTAAATGATTATGGGAATGCTGAGTACCATCTTTGTTGTTTTTTGATCTACTTCAGTAGTTTTGGGTAAAGATCTGAAATACAACTTTTACCATTTTAAAATACAAGTTAGCAAATAAAAAGCATTCCAAAATTATTTAAATTATCTCCTTATTGAAGTTCTGGATTCTTGAAAGCTTGGTATACCTGGAGGGTTTTATTGGCTGTTATGGAACTTAAAGAAATAATGTTTATAACTGGAAATTAGTAGAACCTTGGGTTTACAGGCTTGTAATTTTTTCAGCGTCTAAAACTGATTTTGTTGTCTCCGACAGTAAACATAGAGAAAAATTTAGAATAGTTTCTTGCAAAGCTGAAATGTATTTGTGGTTTGGAGTAGATACCTGACATCTTTTGATGAATAAGGGGCATTTTTTTTATTGTTAGTGTGCCTCATGCTGTTCCTATGAAAAGTCCCTCAAATTTAGTCAAGTTATTTCCATTTGCATAGTCCAGTGAAATTTGTAAAGGAGAAATGGAAAAAAAAAATCATTAATATTGCTTTCCTATTTTATCTTACTGGTTTCCTCCGGATTGCTTCTCCTGGAAGTATGCTTTACCTAGCCCTGCTGTCACTATTCAGGTGCACATAACACTTGAAAATGCTTAAGTTACAGTTTAATGTAATTATTAAAGATGTGTATTAACAAGTGATCAGAGAAAATGTTTTGCTTTTTATTTTTGCCTTTCAGAATATAAAGGGTCAAACCCAAAACCCAATTCCCACTTGTAGTCCAAAGCAGGTTTTCTACTTGGGATTACATCCCAGTAGCTTAGTAAGGAACACTCTGTTATAGTTTATTGCTATGATTTAAAAATATCATAGTGGTTCTAGGAAATCTTAACTTCTGTGACCAGACATCTGACAAAGATCAGTCTCTTTTTTGATAGTCTCAATCAACATCCTGCAACACTAATGCTGTCTGCAAAATAACATTCATCCTTAATAATTTTAACAGAGGGTGAGACACCTTTAGCTTTAATAATGGTTCAAAATTGTTTAAATGCTAGCAGAGGTATTACTTTGGCATACTTTGTTGTTACTTGAAGCTTTATTTTTAGAAGAAATAGCTAATGCTGTTTGCATTCACGTGTTTTTAAAGATTCACCTATGTGATGGTTCTATGTTTCACCTTTGTGACAGGGGTTTTACTCTGAATTCCTCTGTTGTAAAGGAATTTAAAGGATGCTTCATTGTATCCGGAAAAGTGCCCCGTGATTAACTGCGTTGCTGGTTTGTAGCTCATAAAAGGCCCTCATATCAAATACTGGAGATGTACAGCTGCTCTTTGCTTCTGAAACCCCCCACTGGAAGAGGCTCTAGGAGGGTAGTTCTTCATGAGGATGTCCCTGATTGCAGATGAAGGTTAAGTTGTTTTCAGCAGACCCCAAGGAAGGCAATACTCATCCATTTCAAGCCCTCTTCTTCCCTGTGTGTGGAGTCAGGCCTCTAGAGCAAGACTGGCTGAGAGGCACAAAGCTCAAGTTGGTGCTGCAGGGGCAGAAGAGTTTCCCTTCTGTATGGAATAAAAAAAAAAAGCTAGGCAAAGTTTATCCTTCACATGCATCTATGCCCAGGAAACACAGATGTACGAAAGTCATGTGTGAGTTGTGGAAACATTGACTGTCACTGACTGTAGAATTTTGTTTGAGTCATAGCGAATTCAAATTAGTGAATGGTCTTAAAAGAAACTTAGTTAAAATAAGCTTTCTGACTGCCAGCTTTGCACATTTCTCAAGAAAGTAACAAAGAACAGCTTGTTACACTAGGTCACTTCCCCTACCCCCACTGAGTTTTCCCCTGCATTATTTGGGGGGGTAGGGGAATATGAGCTCTATGGAGCAGTACGTGTGTAACTGGAGGCATAATTTGACCTTTGAGACCTTTGTTACTGCAAGTGACACAAGAAAAATGAAAGTCACAGTTAAAGTTTAGGTACCAGATCAAGTTTGAAAAATGCACAATTAGAGAAAACATAATTTTTGCTGGCAGCTGGCTTTGCTATGACCTGTCCTGGCTTGGGCTGTTAAAGCTCAGGGCAACTTTTACCAATAAAAAGAGGCAGCATAGAGAATGTATCATTGCAGTAACAGGATAGTGCACAATATCAGGAAAGGAAAGAAATGGGGAGAATATTTTTTTTTTACCTTTTTTTCTTTTGTTGTCTTATGGATTGTCTAGGAGTTGATTGATACCCTGTAAGGCGGTGCTGCCTCATCTCTGCTGGCTTGCCTGCAGCTTCTGAGGGTAGAGCTGTAGTGCAGTAGCAGTTTGAACATGCCCTGGCTTTTGCAGAGGGCATTAGGAGACTGAGGAGGGACTGAAGGGCTGGGGAGTTTCTGGCTTGTGCCATCTCTGTGTCCTAGGGAGGGTCCAGAAGGCTCTTAGGTCAGTGTGGCCTTACCTGCAGTTTACGTGGCTGTCATACCCAAAGTGGGCTTTGGTCAGGAAATCTGGCCCATGTGTCTAATTATGAAGCCACATGCTTCTGCAGTAATCTTCCCCTTAAAGCTTCCCAAACTCAAACTGCATTGACTGCGGTACTGCACCAGTATTCACTAGCTGTGCTGCATGTCATTGAATCCTGACACGCTTCCTGTTTATTCCTAAGAGATTTCTCGGAGGCACAAGTTCTGTTTGTTGCTGCTGTTGTTTGTGTTTGTCACTCTTGGACATCATTTTGTGTATACGATGGCCTTACCAGAAACAAAGTCTACTCCTTTCCCATAAACTAGCCTGCAATGTAGTGTTTTGGAGATTGCATAACTTGTCTGTCAGAAGACGATTCGCGTTGGCTAGCTGAGACACATAGCAGAAATACCTGAGCGGATTACTAACTAGCTGCCTCTTCCTTTTTTGAGACTCTACAAGGGAAAGGAACACATGGTTTACAGTTGGCAAATTCCAAGGCGGCTTTGATGCTCATCAGCATCCCCAACCCCTCTGTAGCTGTGCTGCAATCTTTCCTGTTGTTCGGGACAAGTGAGCTTGCTGTGCAGATGTTGGCAGAAATGACTGAATGAGAAGAAGGGATTCTGACCCGGTGAGAAAAATGTTGACTGGGTCCTGTTCTTCAATTTTTCAAGACAGTCTGAAATTTCAGAGTTACCCATGTGAAAAGAGAAGTAATCTTTGGATCGTTAGTGTTGACCTTCATCTGGCTGAACGGAACAGGAATATCTGCATTATGAACAGACTCCTATAATGATGGACACATTACTTTATCATCAGGAACCGTGATGAGGCTGCCTAGTGAAGTGCTTTTATAATATTCTTGAGAACATAAAAACAAGCAGTGTTAGCAATCTGTATTATCAAAGCAGAAGCATTTTTTTAGAGAAAGGATTCTCGCATTCTTAGAAGCACTTAAAATAATTGTTTACGTTGTCATCTGGTAATTCAGAGAGTGATGAGGCTGAAAAGGGCTGGGTGATCTGTAGCACAAAGCTAACTCCCCTTTGACAGGTCTTTTCAAAAGTACAGATTATTTTCCTTTAGGTTGAGGTTTGGTCTTTTTCAGCAAGGACTACCAAAATGCAACTCTGTATCACAATTGGGTGCTCAGTTCAAAACCTCATGTACAGGATATTTTCATTGGTGATCCACAGGAGTGAAACTCCTGAATGTATATACAAATTAAAAGTAGTCTACAAAATAGGATCTTTTATTTGGATTTTCCATGCCCTTCTGTCACTTCTCTAAACTTCCCGAGTTGAGGTATATTTCTTCAGTCTCTCTTCTTTCTGGTGTGTGAGTGGCTTCTGGGATGGCACTAACTGACCATTGCTTTTGGAGGTGAGGCTGGCATGGAATCTAAAGCTCCCAATTGACAAGAGCATATATTTTTTAGGCATGTAACAAAATGCCCGCCTGCTGCACGGAATGTGGTGGCTTTGCTGTGTATAATTTTCTTACAGAAAATCTTCGGAGTTTAGTTCTACCACTAATCTTTTTTTTTCTGTTGTTTTTCCTCAGTGAGTTATTAACTTTCTTGCCAAGATTTGCCAAGCCCTGCATGTTGAGCATGAGATGTGCAATCAGTTCCTGTGCCAGTTTTACACAGTTTGCAGTGAATGTGGCAGCTTTTATCAGCCCTGCTTTCATCTATTATGTGGATGAAAGCCCTGCTGGCTTCCAGGCTTCCTGCTTCTCACGCAATATTCTTTCTTCCACACCAAAAGTGCCAGGTATCTTACCTGGCACATGATGGCCTGCAGCAATGAGCCCGTTTATGGGCTCACTGTGTGCAAGATGCATTTTGATCTGGGGATCAGGCAGGTCTGCTGCATTTAGATTCTGACAGAGAGGGGATCCAGCACTGAGCTGAAGCTGGGGGCTGGGATACCCTTGCCTTGTGCACTGGAAGGAGGGAAAAAACCAAACTCTCGACTGGATTGTCCTACTACATAGAATCAGAGAATAGTTTGCGTTGGAAGGAACCTTTAAAGGTCACCTAGTCCAACGCTGCTGCAGTGAGCAGGGACATCTTCAACTAGATCAGGTTGCTCAGAGCTCCATCCAACTTGACCTTGAATGTTTCCAGGGATGCAGCATCTACCACCTCTCTGGGTGATCTGTTCTAGTGTTTCACCACCCTCATAATTAAAAATTTCTTCCTTGTACGTAGTCTAAATCTAACCTCTTTTCGTTTAAAACCGTTGCTCCTTGTCCTGTCACAACAGGGTCTTAAAAAGTCTGTCCCTGTGGTTTTTGTAAGCCCCCTTTAAGTGCTGAAAGGCCATGATATGGTCTCCCTAGAGCCTTCTCTTCTCCAGGCTGAACAGCCCCAACTCTCTCTGCCTGTCTTCACAGGAGAGGTGCTCCAGCTCTCTGATCAGTTTAGTGGCCCTCCTCTGGTCCTGCTCCAACAAGTCCATGCCTTTCCTGTGCTGAGAACTCCAGAGCTGGACGCAGTACTCCAGGTGAGATCTCACTAGGGAGATCTCACTTCTGTGCTGATGGAAATATTGGAATATATAAAGATGTGTATGTATAGGGTATATAAAGGAGTTCTAGTCCTCTTGATATTCCTGCTTTTTCAACAATATCTGGCACATGTGAACATACAGAAATGAATCCCCAACCCCCTTTCCCTCTACACACAAGTTAAAAACAGTTCCTTAAATTTCCAGGACTCCTACTAAAAATATCACACTAGCCTCTGTGGCTTACACAAAAGCAGTAATTATACATTTGTTTCATAGAACAAACATGCAGCAGTGACATACCTTTTTGTTCCTCCGGAAGGGCACCATGTTCAATCTCTACAGAGATAGCCTTGGAAGTGCTGTCTGGAAGGACATCACTGCTGCTGGGAGCTTTAGCACCGGCCCTGCTCTCCTGGAATGCTGGACCTTTCTTTACAACTATAGGTAGCAGGAGACCTAACACTAGGATGTTATTTTGGGTACATAGCTTATCATCTTCAGCAGAAAAGCTATAGCAGGGAAAATAATGAAATGCTGCGTAAATTAGGTATGCTTCTAAACAGGAAAAACAAAACTCAATAATCCAAAGAAAGCTTTTAGAAATTAATAAATATGGAAGGTAATTTGTGATTTCCACACTGGTAATCTTTATCCATAGCCATCTAATTAATCTTTATTTTTGTAGGCATTTACCTACAGTGTTTCTTTTACAATTACCAATCTGAAAAGATGAGCAATTGTAGTAACTTAAAAGAAAATCAATTAGTGTTTGTTATACAAGTATGGAACATGGGTTTGCTACAACTTAAGTAATTTATCTGCTGCTGCATTTATAGAAGCATGTAGAAAAGCATTTTAATAGTATCCTTTTGAGAAATGATAATAGACACCATGTTTTTCCTTTGCTCTTAGAACTAACTGTTCTGTCTTATTCCACTGGGTAACTGGTGCACTGTTGAGTGCTGAATTTTTAATGTTGATCACTAGCTTATAGAAAAGAATTTCTGCCTTACTGGCCTTAATACTTGTAAAGCATTAGGTGTATAGCTAAGCTTTTTGTTACTACATGGATATTCTGCATCAGGGCTTCATTTCTAGAAACAACTTGCTTGCTATAGAGAAAGTTTTAATTAGGAAGTACTAATTAATAGGCTTCTTTCATAAATTTAAAAAACTCTTTCTAGAAAAATCTGTGTGCGTTTTAGTCACATAAATAGCTGCATAGCAGCACAAACACTCTTGAGAGAGCCTTACATGAGTTAACTTGAATGGCGTAAATAGTTTTGCTTGTAATTTATCTTTCCTAAAAGCTATAAACCGCGTGTAATTGTGATGCTGAGGGATGCTGGGCCATTCAATAGGGCGCATGCAGAGCGCTAGGAAAGAGAGTGCTTGCTCTTCTGGCTCAGTTCCTGGTCAGTTTGCTCATTCTCTCTACTGAAACTTCCCCTGAAGTTTTTGGTACAGTAAGGTGTTAAAAGCATGTGCAATGTCTTCCACATCTCATCAGAAATGACCACAGCTTAACAAAGATTTGAGAGTATTATAATTATGCATACATAAAATCTTGTCTTGAGCCTTCTAAAGTGTTGGTATGAACTAATGCTGCAGCAGAGAGGTGGTAATCAAACTTTGCCGTCATGTGAACAGTGTAAAACTTAGATGCAAAGCACAGTGCAGGTATATTTCAATTGAAAGTTATTTTGGACTGTCTGATGTGCTTGCAATCAGGTGCTGTTTGCTGAGGGATGAGATTTAGTGGTAAATAGTTAGGAGCTTATTAGTTCTATAACTGAAATGAAGTTAGTATGATTTAGGCAGTCCTTTTTAATGTAGGCTGACCAGCTTTTCTTGTAGTGGCCCTTCATGTTAGCATTCATCCTTCTTGCTTCTGCCTTCCTCTCCTCCAGAGCAAACTCTTGATTGTCTGTGGGGATCGGGTGAAGCTACCTTGATGTATGCCTGGATGGCCTCCAATGGCCATCTGGTGCTGCTTAGCTGTACCTTCTGGACCAGAAATGAGATCATACAGGGAAGGAGCCAACAAGTTCTCATGGCCACTGATCTCTGGCTTGCATGTGTAACAAAGAGCTCCTGGAGTAATGGAGGTAAATGAAATGGAGATACTAGTCAGTGTTTTTGTGACTCATTCACTTAACCAGCTTCTTGGAAAAAATAGTTTCTGAATGGCTATGTTCCTGTTGTTCTTTTGTATTTTTTTGAGGAGACTGGACTTGGCAAAGTAAGAATGCACAATAGCTCTGTGTGGTATCTTTAAATTTTTCTTGATAGGGCCCTGACAAATACAACTTAATTCTTCACCCTGGTGCTATGCTGAACTGGCAGCTGCCAACTAGGATAGCCCACCAGGCTGGAGTCAAATTAGGAGTACATGCTAATATTTGTTTTAGCATTTCTAATCTGAGAAACTGGGGGGAAAATTGCATATGCTGCATATGTAGCATAGATGTGACTATTCCTATTTCATTGCATGGTGGGCATGTCCACACAGGTTTTTCTCTTCTCCCTCAACTATCTGATTATTAAGTAGCAATAGACATTTTACTCAAATCTATGACTATTAATGGGACTGAAGTTTCTTTCATATTGGTAAATGAATATAACTCGTAAAAAAGATCACAAATTGTATGTTTGTGGAATCCAGCCCAAAAGTAATAAGGATAGTGCTTCTAATTTTTGTTCCTAGATGTGTATCTGACACACTTGCAGTTATTATGGGGTGATAAACACCTATTTGAGGAGTTTTTCTGCTAGATTTCTTAAGTAACACTGTAAATTCATTGACTATACTGATGATTATGATAACCTGTGTTATAGTACATTATATTTATCATATTTCCTGGACTTTCCTTTTCTAGTGTGTCAAAATATTTTAAGAAAGCAGCTGTGAATTATTTTGTTGTTGTCGTTGTTGTCGATCTGGTGTGCTTTTTCTGGGAGTGGGTGTCATCAGCCAAATGAAAATGATTTCTCTTATCTGACAAGTCTGCCTGAGCAGACAGGCAGATGAGAGTGACAGTCACGATAGAGAAGGAAAAGTACAAGTGAAGACCAGAATCCTATGGCTTATGTTACAGATGCAGGCAGATCAACTGGCTCCTAATGACCTCTTCTAGTTCTAAAACTCTGAAAGCGCAGGCAGGAGTAGGGGTGATGAAACTGAGGAGGCCAGGAGATGAACTAAAGGGAATGGTAGGACTGTAGTATACATGGGGAAACTCTCTTGCTGTTTTTAGTTTGCAAAGTCCTGATTTTGTTTGGGTTTTTTTTGTATGATGCCTGTGGTTCAAGAGTCACGCTAATGCCAGGTATACTGGGGAAAGTCATTGCCTTTTCAAGTAAGTGACAAGAGGAATAGTTTTCAAATTTTGCATTTAAAGGGAAAAAAAACATTTAAGCATTAAACAATGATTGCTGAGAAACAGCTTCAAACCAAGCTTTCCCTAGGTATTTCTATTTTCATATTCACAAAACAAGTAAAAAGCCCTATGCCATCTCAAGTAATGTATCCCAAAAGCTGTCATTCTATCAATGTAAAATGCAATCTAACTCTTAAGAGATTTGTTTAAAAACAAACAAAAAACCACCAACAACAAAAAAAAACCAACCCAAACTTAATACTGCCAGTTGTTGAGCTGAAGTGATGGCCCTGATTGCTTGGAGAAGCAGGAGTTGAGATGCAAGTATGACCGCAAAGACTGGCAGACACAGGTCTCCAATGTTCTGGACTGGTGATATTAAGCTCTTTAGTTATGAAAAGAGGAGATGACCAGATGGCTATGAACAGCTTGGTTTTCCAGCGAGCAAAGATATTTCCCCATCCTTCTTTTTTTGTGCTGTGTCAATGCTGATTGCAATGAAAGACATGGCTATTGCTTTGTTAGTATGTGGGGGGAAAAAGGACAAGTGCAATGTACCTGCTGGAGGACCTGCTTATCTCAGGTCTTTTCTTTGTCTGTATTGCCTAAGCTGAGAAATCTGTCTTTGTAACATTTTCAGTCTTTGTTGCCTTGGCAGCCCAGATTCCAAATCTGATCTTTCTTCTGGCAGAGTGTGATGTTGCAAACTAAGCGTGGGAGGGCCACATGCGATCTGCAGTGTTCTGTGATGAGCCCTGTGGCCCTCTGTCTTTTTATAAAGAGATGGCCCTCAGAGACTACGCGTCCCAGCAAGCAGTGCTCCATTTTGATCTGATAAGAACATGCTCAAATCTAGATGTGCATTGCATGTTAGGGCGTGCTAGCTACATGAGCCACACCTCAGCATTCAAGATAAAGGTGGCTGCAGACTGCTCCAACCAACGCAACGAGGTGCAGATCTGGCCACAGGCTGGATTTTTATTTTTTATTTCTTTTCCTCTGCCCTTCATTTTAAGGAATTGTCTTTGCTTCCTACCCAGCATTGCAATGGGATTCTGATATATAGGATGATAGCTCACCTTTTTGAATAACTCTACTTTTTTCTGGGTTCTCCCAGATGCTACTTTTACCTCCTTTAAGATGGCTGCCCTCGTATGATGTGCTGGAATGGGCAAAAGTTTTGGAAATGGCTGATTGCTTCAAGAAAGGGTGGTGTTGCAAGACAACCAGCCCAGTTTTTACTTGCCGAAGAGAACCTGGCTCATTCAGACAAGCTTTGGCTAAGCAGTCTGAAATTTGGGGTGGTTCATCTGATAGGGTTTTTTTTTAAAGTTTGTCCAATATGGGAAAAGACTCTACACTACTTTGACATGGACAGATGAGGAAGGAGCTTTGACACATCTTTCTTTGAACACGAGCAATTTAAGACACCTGCTCTGAAATGCCTTCATGTTAAGACTACAAAAGCTGACTTTGCTTGGATGCAGTTCAGGATGGGAGCAATCCCTTGCTTTCAGTCTTAGGCTAGATACCTTACTAGATGGTTTGCATGTAGCTTACTTCTCTATAGCAATACTTTTCTGAGCCCTGGTCTTCAACTGGGACTGCATCTGAACAAGCAACGGCCTGACCAGGAGCTCCTTGGAGGCTTCACTGCCTTTCAGATGTTTCTTAGGTTGTTTGTTAACCCTGGGTGGCTCTTCTGAGATGGTATTGTTTCTGATACCTGTTGTAAAATACAAACCCGAGATGTCGAGTGCCCTGAATTATCTCTTTATTTCTTGCTTTGTAGTTTTGTTCAAAGAAAGTTCAGTAAAGCGAAGAGCTTTTTTATTAATATTCTTTTAAAATCCAGATAAATACTGCTTACCACCACAAGAATGGCTGTATCAGGTTGACCAAAACCCCTGTTTTGCCTAGTATTCAATCTCAGTCCATGGTCAATAATGAACTTGTAGGGAAAAAGTAGAGATTACATTAAATGTGAGAACAGAGCTTCACATTGGAATGCTCTCCTGCTTAGGAACTTGGATTTCCTAAGTTAGCAGTTGCTGCTGGATCATGGTTACGTTTCAGTTCCTGCCAACATATTCTCTGTCACCCTGCATCCTATATATGCACTTTTGCACATTTAACATAAAAAAAAATAACATTACTACTTGGATTTAGTTCTTTGCGTAGCTGTATAGTATGTGTATTACATGAAAAACTGCGTGAAGGCAAATCAGATGTCATTACTCCTTCCTGCTTGATGTTTGGTATATTTTGAAACTTGGTGATAATTCTCAAGACTGTAGTTTGGTCCTGTATTAGCTCTATTTATAATTCTTATTGAACCCAGAGATCTGGCTGTTGTCTCAACCTGATAAATAATGGAATCTTTGGCTATTAGAGTGAGGATAAATACATAAATAAAGAAGAACAGTAAATGAATAAGTACCTGGTCAACAGACGTGACAGTGAATAAAGATACCTGTTAAACCCTCAGCACAATAAAAGTAAGCACATTTGGCCTGATTCAGCATCTGAAGAACTTCCACTGATTCCAAAGGNTTTTTTATTTTGCCCTTCTTCCCCCCCCCCCCCCTCTCTTTCTCTCTTTTTTACTTTTTAAGCATAGCTATGTTAGTTGATTTGGCTCCCTTTTGCAGCCCTGTTTTCTGTAACAACAGCTTCATGGAGAGGAGTGGCACCACTGTATACTAGGAACAGCCTATTGCGCAAAGGTTGATCCAGTGCTTTTAAAGGAATAGCCAGCTGCAGAAACATGGGTTTCTCCAGAGGAATACTGTAGTAAGGAAAGTCAAAAAGTCTCTGATGCATACTTTGAGAAGTTTCACCAGTCCTCTATTCTTATTATAGGGCATACTTGTTTTGCTTCCACTGCAAGGCATATTCATTGGCATGTTTTTTAACCAGAGCAATTTTTAATGAATTTATACCTGCAAGTAGACCTATCAAACTGCTGCACTGACAAATTTATCATGGGGTTTCTGTACAAGCCTCATTTTATTCTGACTTTCTGGCAGACGCGAGTCTTTTCCCCTAAGGCACTTCAACTGTGCTGTCTTTTCTACTCCTGGATATTCTCTTGCTCTCTCTGACTCCACCTCAAATATGTCTATATCTTAGGACCTGGTTATCCTACTGTTGTCCCCTGCTGCAATTACAGCATGATTAAAATATGCAGTATGGCTGGGACCTTGATCGTGTTCTAACAAGAATATAACCTTAGACATATAGCGCGGTTACAGTGTTATAACAATGTCATGGAACATCCCTGCTCATCTTTGTAGCATGGGGTGGGGCTGCAAGTGCTTTTCCTTGGCATATTTCTAGTCACACCACTTACTATTGTTGTATTTCAAATATCATTATCCCAGGTGCCTAGATCAGCCCCAGGGATGAACTTACAAATACCCCTACGCAGCCTTTCCAGTATTTTGCTGCTGTCTGCAGCTCTAAAGGAGTAGTCATATACACTTTTTAGTTTCCTCTTATTTTCAAAACATTAAGTACTTGCGGAGTTACAAACCCTATTCCAAAAAAACACATATACTTATTTGTTATAGATTTTAATTCTGGGACCCCGAGTTCAAAGGCCAATGTCTAACTAGTGGTTTGCAAGGACTTTTTTCTTAAGGATAGGCAGTCCACTAACTAACCATTCATAATTTTGGCCCCTTCCTGGGAGGTGTCAAGTACTATCCGCTGTCAGAGATGAGATGCTGGACCAGATGAACGACTGGTTTGTCTCAGTTCTGCACATGCTTAAGTTATGACCCCTGAGACTATTTTGTAAGCTATTCCAACTACAGAAGCATTAGGAGAACAACAAAAAAAAACCACAACAACAACAAAAAAACAAGCAAAACAAAAAACCCAAACCGCACACACACAAACCAAAAAACTGACCTTTCTGTGTTCCTCCATTACCACATCTCATTCTGAGCCTGTGGCAGATGGGATAGGAGGCAAAAAAACCCTGTTTTCATCAAGTCCTTTTACTTGAACATCCTGGCTCTTCACATATTGTTGTTTAACTAGGAAAGAATGGGAGATGGCATAAAGAAGAATAGCAGATAAAAACATGTCAGTGCCTCCAACTGGGAGACTTATCCTGCCACTGAATCTATCATGGAAAAACGGCATTGCACTCCAGATGCCCCTGTGGAGGAGGAATATTTCCTCATGACACTTATAAATGTGTTGCATTGCAACAGAGCTTCCTTCCTACAGAGCATTGCCCCACACAGCCGTAACAATTAGGTTGTGTATACTTGACTTGGGACACATTCCCTGTGCCTTGTAGTCACAGCTAACAGTGACTGCAGCGCCCAGCAAATCAACACTTCCTTATATGCTACGTGTTTATAAGTCTTGTCATTCTTCAGGAATGCATCAAGTTCAGGAAAAAGTCTGCTATATAGCATGGAAAAAGCCAAGACATTTCTTATCATTGTAGGGCTTCTTTCTTTCAGGAAAAGAGGTTCCATAGATAGTGGCATGGGATTTCTTACTCAGAAGATGAGATGTTGATAGTGATGTTCCTAACAAAACCCTGTGTGCATTTGTTTAGCGTCTCAATGTCTCTTGGCTTTTGCATAGTTCTACTCATCCCTGTGCCTGTGCTCTGCCATAGCAGCCTTTGTGACTTGGAAACCTTTCAGCTGTGTGCTCTAGAAGACAAGAGAAGGAAAACTTTTGTAGAAACACTGGTCAGAACAGTGTGTTATTCTGTCCCTTCTGGGGTCGATTTCCATATTTTCTTTGAATTTCTGTCATTTGACTTGAAGATGGTCTTCATTTTTGACATACCTGAAGTCATCTGCAGAAAGCAGATACTCTTAAGAAGTTGTGCTTAGTCCAAAACCCAGTTTCCAATCAAAAAGTTCTTTTATAGAAGGTTTTGGGGTTTGTTTCTTGGGTTTTCTTTCTTGTTTTGTTTTGTTTTAATCTGAGTTCTATCTGCATGTTTGTTTCTTAGCTGGCATGGTTTTTTGCTGGTTTAGTGAGCTGAATCAGCTGTTCCAGGAATCAAATGAATACCACATCAGGCACAAGGGGAACAAGACTAGAGCAGAAAAGAGAGGGAATTTTCTATTCTTTGTTTCTAGCTATAGTGCTTAAGTAGATAACTTTTTTTTTTTAACCCTTTTCCTTTGCAGTTTACATACACCATTTAGCCAAGGAATTGCGCTTGATCTTAAGATGGGCTTGACAGCACTTTTGTTGACTTCAATGTAATAGGTTGAGATCCCCTAAAGGTGACACTTTAATGGGTACATTTATGCAAGATATTTTTCTTCTACGAAGTCTTTATAATTGTTTTCAGTATATTATTTATAAGCAGGCATATTATTCAATAGTGTGAATAGTAACACTAGTTAGGAAAATAATCCTACAGTTTTGAGAAATAGACTTTAAGACAAGAGCATCATAAACTTCACTTACATTCTCTGTATCATCTCAGCACAGCCAGTGAGCCCCACACATTTTATTTTCTTTTAAGATTTTGGATGTTTCTAGTCTCTAAACACCTCCTAGTGTATGCCAAACAATGTGACTGCCATCTGTTTTGTGCTGAAGCCAGAGTATATACTAGCACAATTTTTGTTGTAAGACAGACTCCATCATGCCCATTCAATCCCAGTCATGGGGGTACCTGAGGGCACTCAGACCTGCAGGTCAGGAACTAACTGACTGGCAGAAACGTGGAGCAGTGAACAAGCAGCTCAGGTTGTTGAAGGACTCCTGAACAGGAGGCAATTTGGCTCCAGGTAGCGTCCTTTGAGTCCCCAGTCTCCATTCTCTTGCTAATGCTCAAACTTGGGTACTTGGCCTCTTTTCCTGCCAGGTGTTTCTTGGCTTCCATAGTTTTCTGCAAGCTTTCCTCTGTCCTCAGGCTCCTTTAGAAACAAACACTGTTCTACAAGAAAGAAGTTTGAGGTCCAAAGCAGGAGTGCAGTGTCTATGGGAGATCAGAGTAAGTCTAATTTTTTTTTAGGCTGCAATGTTGTGGGTTTACATCCCTGTGCAACACTGAGAGCTATGTTGCCTTGTAAAATAGTAGGTTGTGGCTTTGGCTGCAAGAATCTATCCATCCTGATGCATCTGGTGACAACTGAACGATCCTGGTTTATGAATTCCTGAAGAAGTTGATATGACTGGGCTTCAGCAGTCTGCGTGCAAGGACAGCATTTGAGATTTGATTCTTGAGCAGTGCATGGAAAGCTCCTTGTTTGCTCTCTAAATGTGCACGGGCACAGGTTAAGTTATAATCTAATTGAGAATTCATGCTGTATTCCAGGAAGTGGCGTTTTGCTTCATCGATTTTGTTTTTCTTTAAGGTGTTGACCAGTACTTTGGAATTTAAAACTATGTATCCTGAAGAAGGCATAGAAATGTAATTTGAATGCAAACTGTATTAAGCGCTCACATCCTGTATCCTAGCAGGAATTTCACCAAACAGGGGAGGTATTCATTGAACTAGGAGCAAAGCAATGTCAAGTTGAGAAGGAAATTACTATGGAAATGAGTTTTAAAAGCCTGAGGCAGATGTAGGGAGAGGCACATTGTACTGGGAATTTTCCTCACACTCTCTAGATTATATGGCCTTTCCATTACTTCAACAACATGTAAGAAATCCTTGGCTTGGAACACAGTCTCTGAATTTCAGCAGTTTTGAGCTATTGCTGTGGGCCGGCTTCAATGTTAAAAGAAATTAAACCCAGCCTCAGCTGGGATTGGGGCATCTGTTTGGATAGGAATGGCCTTGCTTGGGGCAGACCAGAGGTCCTTTCAGCCCCGCGGTCAGTAACGAACGCTAAGGAAGGAATGAGAGAAATATATTAACTGCTCTTGTGCTATGTTCTCTCCTGCTTAGCAAGGAGCAGCTGAGCGGGTCTGTAGGTTTAATAGTCCTTGATATATTTTTTTTTTTTCTTCCGTAGATTTTCTTCTTTTTTTTTTGTTTGTTTTTTAATCGTGCATTTCAAGCTTCCATATCTTGTGGCAATGAGTTCCACAGTTTACCTGCACAGTGTAAAAACAACAACAAAAAAACCCACAAAGAAAAGCAAACAAACAAAAAAAACACCAACAAAACAACCCTCTCCCATCTGCCTAACAATGTGTAATGTCCCCTAACATTTTCATGTTTTAGAGAAATTGCAAATAAACTGCCTATTAATTTTCTTTATTCTCTTTATGATTAAATAGACTTACATCATGTTTTCTGTTTAAAGATTTTTGAGCAATACATAAGTGGATTTGTTGGCTTGGTTTGTTGCAGAAAGATGATGGTCCAAGCACAAAATGATATTTTTTAGGAATAGCAGACAGGTCCTGTAGTGTCTTCCCATAAATTCTGGAATATTCCTGAAGCAGAAGTGGATTCCTGATACACTCTGTAGTGGTAGATTGCAAGAAAAGAGATACATGGCTTTGGGCAGGAAAACAAAAAATCTTAATCACGTTGGTAATAATTGATGAGAAATGATTGTATGTGAGAAGAAAAAGAGTTGTTAATGTATAAAAATATGTGTATGTGTTTACAGATTGTTTGGGGATTAATGGAACCTCGGTCCATTCCAGTCCCTCAGACCCTGAAAGGGAATAAACTGTAATCCCCCCCACTTTTTCTTTTTCCATTTTGTTTCTAAAAATATGAAGGGAAGAAAAAGAAAAAAATCCCAACAGACTGAAAACCAGGTTTTTCTTAAACCATCTGAAAAAGTGAAAATACTTAATACAGATTTTTCTTTACTGTACTTGCTTCATTCAGAACACTTTGTTAAAACTATTGTGATCTCTCCCAGTAATAGAGAAATGTATCTGTTGCAGTGTTGTCCGCTCTCAGCTGTGTCATTGGAGTTGAAATTACATGAATGTGTACAGGTTGAAAAGCTGTCTCCAAACAAAATACTTTATCTGAACAGCCTAGAAGTTTAGAATTTGGTTATATACCCAAGCTTTGTGGCTATCCACTGTATCTTTGAGACAAAATTTATATGCCAAATCTGGGGAACACAGATTTGTTCAGAATACAAACTCTTCTGTCTTAATGTGTCTTGTCTTCATTTGGTACGTCTGGAGAGCATGGAAGTGAGAGCTTATGAACTGGAAAGTCCCAAATTTTTGTCCCTTTCCTATATTGCATGTACTAAAATTTTTTACTTACCAGGTTCAATTATGCAATACCATCACTTTGTATATATCTGAAGTCTTATTAAAATCCTGTCTGCTGGTATCTGTTCACTGATTTGAATGGAACCTGGTTTGGACTCCAAATCCTGTGAATCCTACTATCTGAGAAGGATGTTCACTCTATTTTCCTTCTACTCAGCTAGGGCAGAATGTGCAAACGAATGTTCATTCTCCTTTTCTGACTCTGTCTAGATAATGCAATAGATTTTTTTCACCACAACTCCCCTAAGTAATAACTTCAGAAACATCTGCGTTATTCATAAGTATAAACAACATCATTTTAAGAAAGATAATTTTAATTATTTTTTTAATTTAACTTTAAATGCCACTGACTTGCACACTGGAGCCTGTCTATTATGCCAGGATTGCAGGTTCAGGAGAGTCTGAAGAGGTACCTTTGGATGAACAGCCTGGGCAAATTGGTCAGTCCATCTGTTTGCCAGATTTGTCAGGAAATGGAGGTATAGGTGCCAAAGTGATCCTTTGTGATCCTTCTGCAGCAATAATACATGTAGGAGGACTTCACTGTTAGTGTCTGTCCTATCTCCCTGCTGCTGTGTTAACAGGCTATAATCAATAACTCAGAAGGTGCTTATGAAAATGCCTACAGGTAAGCAGCTAAGCCAGTAAGAATTTAACGGAACTATGATGAAGGTAGTTGCCATTTTAGTCCATTCTGATTTTAGCCACCTCCTCTGGTCTTGGCCCTTGTCCCAGGGTCTGCCTCTGCACAGTGTGTTGCCAATGCTCAGAACAAGTCACAGTGCTGTGCAGTGTAAAAACTGAAAATGAGTTAGTGAGGTCTCGGTACCTTATCTCAAGTACCCTGCAATGTATCATACTTGTTCCCTGATTAAGACAAGTGTCTCTCATGTCACTCCTGTGGCTCATGAGAGACTAACCTGGAAGACCTGTTACTCTTTATGGGCTGGAAAGATCTGTGTTCCCTCCATCCCAGTGAGCAGGCTTGTAAAGAACTGAAAGGATATAAATGGAAAATCAAATGCTCTCCTAGAAGAGAAATAAATTAACTGTAGGAATAACAGCTCTAGACAGTGGTTATCTCCAGAAACTGCAAATCCTATAAAACTATAATCGTGTCTGCCAGTTAGTCATCTTCTAGATTGTGTAGATTCTTGGAATGTATTTATTGGCAGTTCTCAAAACAGGCCACCCTGTACTTGCCCAAGTGTTTCATGGTATAGGAGACATGTTGAAGCCTGTCCATTTTCCTTTACGCTACAGCCAATTACTGCATTTAATTATTCTTTTCCTACATCTCTGTATATATTTCTCCTCAGCATTCAATCTTTTCTTCTAGCAAGAGTCATTGCAAACAGCTGGTTGATACCATGCAGTTGAAAACTCTCACTGACATCAATGGTGTTCATTGCTTTTGAGCCTGTCCAGCTCTGAGAGCCCTCTTAAAATGTGTGAGACTTGACTTTAAGGTACTGGGGCATTGCCCAAGGGCCTACGTGAACGAGGCTGTAAAGAGGCTATCTATGGGAGAGATGGTTGAATGGGGGCACCAGAACTTGCAGTGTCCAGGTGAATGCAAGAGCCAGTGCAGATACTGGAGAGGCAGTGGGGCTGTGCTAGCCAACAGGGCCAGCCCTTACAGCCCTTTGGGTTTTTCCTTTTGATGAAAATCCATCCTTTTCAAATGGCAGGTGAGAAAGTTCAGTTCTCACTTATCTCAGGCAGTCTTGCAACAGATTTGAGAATATAGGACTAAGTTGAACTGATCCTTTTTAAAATAAAATGTAGTAAAAAAGAAGTGCTTTCCCCCAACTTTTTTGTGTCTATGGACATAATACCCCAAATACCTTGGCCTTGGGGTTTTTTTGTTTGTTTGTGGGTGGTTTTGGGTTTGGTTTTTTGTGTGTGTTCAAACCTAGGAACTTTATTCTACAGTTTGTACAAATTTTCACGTGCTCTGGTGCTCAGATGGGCTTTTCATTCTCCTTTATGCACTCAGAATCAGCAAATATCATGTCCAGCTGTCTTCCTTTAAGTGATCTGCTTTCTGCATAAGGACAAGCTGGGTCCTAACTGATGGAGGCTATCGGTGCTCAATCTGTGCATTGAGATTGTCGCGAGACACTATGGACAAGAGCAGCTGCCTTTCTTTGAGACTCCAAGCCTGCAGCCTTTGAGCTGTTTCCCTTGCTGCCAGATGAGAACCCTAATGCAGATCTCCCTCTTTGCTCAAAAAATGGAGAATTAAGTCAGA
Source organism: Tringa tobata (assembly GCA_033628505.1). Classification (NCBI taxonomy): domain Eukaryota; kingdom Metazoa; phylum Chordata; class Aves; order Charadriiformes; family Scolopacidae; genus Tringa; species Tringa tobata. The sequence goes on from JAHREE010000161.1 coordinate 422,934, forward strand.
TTTCCTGTTCTCTGTAGCTTTAAGTTTCCACGTATAAGAGGCTATTCTTCACATCCTGATCAAAAGCTGAGATTTTACGAAAATGAGTCTTTTTTCGTGACAAGAAAGCTTGCAGCTTCTTCCACGTAACAGCTTGTTGTTATTGCTGGGGATGGCAGGATGGGTTAATCGTGGCCCCATTTCCTGAGGTCTCCTGCAGTCATGATTTGTGAATGCCTGAGAATACCCCTGCTGAATTCTAATTGTTTGTGGCAGTCAGCACATGATTTCAAGTGTTTGGTCACAGCAGTGTTCGTTTTCTGCTCTTTTAATCTTTGATGGATGTTGCGCCTGGCTTCACTGATGTGGTTCATGACACAGTAGGCAGTGATTTCCTATAAGATGTTTTGTCTCGACTGCAGAGGTGTGGAGTCCCTATACGATGGCCAATATTTATTAATGACATCCCAAGGTTTCTAAAGAGAAAGCTCTACCGTAGACCATTAGAACCTAATCTATTCCAAAATGTCAGATGCAGTTAAGCAAGAGCTATCTCAATTGCACTGAGACTTTCCTCATTAGTTCAGACTCTGATTAGAAGACTGATTAAAGGCTTTCTCTTTGTAAAGGTTCACTCTTTATCTCTGCAGATATCGTTACTATGTCAGACATGATAGAGCTGGCTTAAGGCTCACGCAAATGCTAGAACTGAAAAGTATTTGTGTCTATGTGTGTGCACATTCATGCCCATACAGTGCACTTGGATGTTTTTTAAAATGCCCTTAATTAGTAACATGAAAAATGTTCATTTCTGAATATGAATAGGTTGAATGTTGTTGCACTTTTCAAACTATTCAGCCGGTGTTATTAGTATGTACTTTTATAAAGGTCAAATTTTCATATCAGATGTAAAGCTGTAGGATTAAGATTTTAACAGCAATTTGGGGGTTGCTGGGATACAAAGTATTTTGTGCGGAATATTTGGTATCTGAGATCATTAGGGCTAGCCAAATTGCTTCCTGTGATTTAAACATTGCTCTTGCTGCTCATGCTACGCTCCATGATTGTGATAGTGCTGAAATATTCTAGGATCCTCCTAAAACAGTAGGAGTTACAAATAACAGAAAGCTTTGGCGTATGCCTTTAAGTATCTCATGATGTTCAATGAAGATTGCGATTTCATATATAAGCTCTTAGAAGAAAGTCTTGCTGATTCATTATGTGTTTGTATAGTGCTTAGCACAATAGGGATGAGGTCTTTGGATATTTCTGGAGCCTAGGTAGTAAGCTGACATTATCAAGAAATAAAAACATCCATGAGGCGACTGTCAAAGCTTCCAAATGAATTTACAAGATTTTTTTCTTGAGTATTTTGTAATCAACTGCCTGGTGTATGAATCATTTTACAAACAACTTGTAGGCTAATGACAAACCAGAAAATAAAGACAGCTTTAAAAAATTGTATGGAAGTCAGTGTTCTGATAAGAGGGATTCAATTGTTGTTTCTAGTCTGGTTATATCAGGAATAGCTAAACATTACTGCCAGTTGATGGCTTGGGCGTGCATGTTTGAATGTGAAATAGAGAACATGATATTAAGTGTTCATATTGATCCGGTTACCACTGAACAGATAGTTTGTTTAATTATTGAGAAACTTTAGCAGGGAGGCCATGCTCTGGAGGGTGGTAAGCATGAGTACACTGCTTCTGAAGTTACAGCTTGTAGACTTTGGGGGAGTGTTGACCCTTTATGTGCCGAAGTTAATCTCAATCTTGTTCAACATCTTAAAAAAACAACCAAACAACCAAAACCAAACTAGCCGTTTCATTGCAAATATCATGTAGGATGTACCTTGTCTTATAGCTGACTGGCTGAAGTCTTGATCTGCTTTTTCATGAGTGTCCCTTGCATAAGTAACTGAAGTTGCCCTTTGGGCTTGTGGATTTGATGAATTCTGGAAAACCTTTTGGGCTGATCCTTTTTGGAATAGGGTTACCAGGGCTGCCAAAGATGGTAGCAGGGCTTCTTCTAGGGAGCTGTCACAGTAACAGCATATCATAGGATTAAGCAAAAAATAGATCTTTCTATTGTAGAGTTGTCTGCTGACTAACTTCTAATTAACTTTGCCAGATTTATCACAGGCTTGCTGTTTGCTGTCAGATCTCCTGCACAAGTGATGCAGATTTTTGTCAAAAGCTCTGGTTTCTGTTTTGGGTAGTGTTGACCATTTAGTTAAATCCAAGTTTTTTGAATGCCAGGCCAGTGTTTTTATGCTCTGCTTTGTGTGACTTTCAATAAATCATTTAACTTCATCTAACATACAAAAGAGGACGGAAAAATTCTCAGTCTTTCATCCATACAGCCCTACACACACATATGCAGGCACACGGTTTGTGAATGCTATGTACCTTTTTCCTCTTCCAGAATCTTGACACTGTGTTTACTCTTCATGAATGAAACAGAATAAGTAATAGTGTGGATAGACAGCTGACCAAGGAAAGGAGAGCCTTAAGGGCTGTGACCACAGGTTGTTAAGGTGCTCTGCCACAGACTTGAGGGGAAATAGTTGTCTTGTAATTTATTTCCTAATTAGAAGTTGAATTCCTCCTTCCAATGCTGTTTTTCAGGAAACATCTACACTGTGCAGCCAGACTTTTTTTCAGAACACCTGCAGCTGTTGATGACTTTAACTGGGCTTGATAGTGTTTCTGAACATCAGGTTTGGCAGTCTCAGTCTGGTGGAAGGTGTGTCAGCTGGATCCTGCAGAGCTTTTGCTAGTGGCAGACTCTGCAAAGCAGTATCTCTGCTTTTTCCTTTGTGACCTCCCAGATACTCAGAGTGTGCTTCCAAAATGTATTTGGCAAGCTTCAACCCACACCTCATTTAAAACTTAAGACCAACCTGCTGCAATATCATCTCTAGAAAGTAAGCGCAGAGATGCTCTAACAAACAAGGACATGTTGACCCTATCAAATCACTGTGAAGCAGATACTTGGCTCTACTCTGCTGCTTTTACCTTAGTGCAAGAATAAGAAATTACAGGTCTAGTTGAATTTGACCCTTTAACTGGTCTCCAAGATTGATTGATTCCTAAGGGATACCTTCAGTGTTTTGAAATCCGAGTGAAGTGCTATAAAATCAAGAAAGGAGCTCCCTAGTCATCTCCCCAAAGAATAAGGGATTCAGAGACACTAAGACATTGCCAAAATCCTCAGCTGCCCTAGCTCTCTTGAAACTGCTAGACAGCAGCAAAGTAAGTTGTGCTATTGATGATTAAGCCACTTAATTCCAGGATCAAGGAACTACAAAAGTGGCATCAAGTCATATTTGTGCATGACCCCTTCTGTCACATGAGAAAGTGGGTGGAGCTCACCATCAGGCCTGCTGCAGTAGTTTAAAGCTATGTAATCTCCATCAACCCATGTCAGTGCCCTCACACTGGTCTCTACCTAACTCATGAAGTAGAATTCAGATGAAAAGATTTTGTCTTTGTTATCTCCTGTAGGCACTGTTGACACAACATAGTCTGATGTTGAACCTTTGGGTCTCTGACATTTAGCATGGAGACAAAGTCATAGGAAAGCAAAATGAACAACAACTAGGAAACGGTTGTGAGAAAACCCAACCTGTGGTTGGTTTTTAAACTGTTTGGTCAGCTCTGACTTGTCTTCCAATGTAAAAGCAAGCAGTATTTAAGCATTTGTCAGAATATGATGCTGGATGAGGATCCTTGCTACCTGATATTAATCTTAATTTAACGAATATCCTGTGTCATCAGGAAAGTGACACAGCATGAGCTTGTTTAATTTGAGAATTTACTGTCATAGACATCTGTGAATGTATCATTGAGTGTATATATAGCACAGATCAAGATGTAGGATGTTGGGAAGAAAAATAATCTTGCCACAAGTTTGGGATGAACTCATTACATCACCGATGGCGGAGCCAAGAATGAATTAAGCGAAGTCTTCCCAGACAAATGTCGGTAGCAGCTCTACAATATCTCACACAATCAGAGATTGCTGGATAAGTCTCATCCTCTTAAAAGCCTCATTGTGTTTTTTGCTTTTTTTTTTTAAGTAGAGTTGCTGCACTGCAGAAAAAAAATCATGTCATTGGCATGGGTGTAGCTTATTAGTTTTAATGGCAATGAGTTATGCAGAATACAAAATGCTATTATGTAATTGCTTTGAATATTATACCATGACTTGAGAAATATGGGAGCCAGTGTGATGAGTATCATGTGGGATGGCTGACACTTTCCTTTCCAATCCAAGTTAAAAAAAACCAACCTCAGCTAGCTAGCATGAAAAGTTTTTCCACTTTGAATAGAAGTAGAGAAGGTTTGTTCCTTGTCAGGGTTCATAGACATGAAATCCACACATGAACTGGCTCCGTTGATGCTGATGGCAAAATTCCAGCAGACTTTACGAGAGCCAAAATCCGGCTCCATGTGGGCTTCAAAGAAAGCAACTCTCCATACGGCAATGTGTTTGAGAAATAACTCACCCTTTGTGGAGGCACACAGACCATGTTGGCACCATTTAAAACCTCAGAACAGGTACAAATTTAATCATGACAAATGAACTATAGCTGATAACTTTCAAAGGAAAGAGGGAAAGATTATGGGGAAGATGATGCTAAAGAATATGTTTGAATATCAGGGAAGTTTTAATAGTAGCTTGTTAACATCAGTAGTCTTTTTGAGATTTTGTGGAGTCACTGTGTAGTTAACATCTAGAGGAACAGAGACAGGGGCCTCATGTAATCTGTTGGTTCTTACCTGCTTTCCTCTGTGTGCCAAGATGGCTTTTGTCAAATCTTGGAGGGTGGGCAACTCCATTGTAATTTTCTTCTGTACTTGTGGCCCTGCAGGCCCATTTTCCTACCTCCCTTTTTCCATGAAGGCTCAGGTAGATTCTCAGACTACAGAACCAGTGCACCCATTCTTGTACTGTAGGTTCTTGGAAGGGACAGACCCAAGCAGTCCTTTGTGATGTGTTTTGCATTTGAAGTCTTGCTAAAATGGGAGTAGCAGGAGTAAAATAATCCTAAAACGGAGAAGGAGAAAAGGAGGGTAGACATCAGAGAGGAAAAATCTAAACAAAACCTTTAATCAATTTGGAGTTTGTCAATTTGTGGCTTACGAACTACACAGGAAATTATTCTTTCCTTACATGCTTTCACCATTGTGGCTTTATCTGCTGTCATCAGCAAATCTGTCAAATGAAGCTCTGTTGTCTGTACCTAAGAATTACTATACAGCGCAGCTAGGACCTGAGCTGCGGTGTTCTCCAATAGACCACCTACAGCAGGAAGTACTGAAAAGCTGGAGTTTAGGCTGTGAATTAATCGTCAAGATTTTGCCCACTTTTAATCTGGAAACACACTACGTGACTTCAATGGGGACTTTAATTGGCTTCTCAACTACAAGGGGTTTTTATGAATTAGGTCCAGACAAGTCTTGTCCTAGACAAAGATACAGTAAGCATTTGCTTAGGGCAGCAGATGTGTTGGGCAGTGACTGTGAGCATGCAATATACTGCCTAAAACTAGAGCCATGCAAAGCCAGGCTGCTGCTGCCGTCACCGGGGTGGAGTTTCCTTTGACAGTGGCAGTTGTGGCTTTTGTCCCTCCTTTTATCTTAGTGACAGCAGGAGCAGCAAGCCTATGCCTGCTGAGCTTTCTCTTCCCTCTCTTTGCAGCTCTGCCCTTTTCCAGTGCATCTCTCTCCCCTTCTCATGGCCACAGCAGCCCTTCAGCTCTGGGAGCAATGTTTTGCCTGCAGTGCTGAGGAGCAGGTGGAACAGTTCTGAGCCCAGTCTTCTGCCTTTACGGATTTACAAAGGGTGACCATTTAGAAGCGCTTCAGGTTATTTCAGTTTTCACCTGGGGTCCAGTGTGTTTAACGGGCTATGGAATACAAAAAGTGAAACAAATGTGCTTTTAGGATGCTTCTGACTGGATCTGAGAAGTTTCCTAACTATAGGAAGTACTGCAGGGGCAGTACTGAACATAAAACACTTAGGAGTGTTCTACATACAAGCAGTGTCTGTCATGCATAGTATATTGCTGTGCTAAGAAATGTGACAAAGATGTCTGTTGATAAGCCTGCGTGCTAGAGCCATATTCACATCAGTATTCAATGTGGTTTGTATCACACGGGTTCCTCAAGACCATGGGTCACAGACTGGAGTACTTGTGTTGGTTTGTTGTATCTCATCCATGACCACTATTACTGCAAAACATTTCCTTTTTTCTTTATTGGGAAATTAATGGATTTGAAATGTAATAGTTAAGGGACCAAATGTCTTAGGAATAAAAAGCAATTGTAGCTTGTTGTCTGTTTCAGTTTAAAATGTTTTTTCCTTTGCCTTTTCTCTTTGTATCATTGATCTCTTTAGAAAGGGGGGATGTACTGTGAACAGAAACATGGCCCTGGCCTCAGGTGGGGCAGGTAGTTGCTACACTATAGAGATAGTAACTGTGTTACTGTAGCATTTTAATTGGTTCGCTGGCCCCTCCTAGCTCAAGGAATTTTTCTCTTCCACACACAAGCCTTTACGTCGTTGTCAGCAGCAGAGACGAGATTAATTACACAATGAAGAGGGAGTTGCTGTAAAATGGTTGTAATACGGGGACCCTCAAAAAATTGCATTTTCCCTCAGAAACTCTAGCATGCTTTGTTGCAGGAAAGGCAACAACAGACATGCATCTCAAAGAGATTATGCTATCTTAGCTAGAGAGCCCATCTCAGCCTGAGATGTATCCCCACGCACCCAGAGGTTAGAGGAATGGCTGCCCTAGAAAGAGTGTAGATAAGATAGCGGCTTTGAGACTGCTGTCTGTTGGTGTACCTTGTATGAGGTGGGTGAGAAGGGCTCTGATAGATCAGTTTCTCCCAGTGGGCCGCTGGGAGAAAACTAATACAAGCATACGACATTTCTATAGGGAAACTCTCTGGTTTCTTGAATACAACTTAATAAGGCAGGGGGTTCCAAATTGTTCTCATAATTGGGGTGTTCACATACTTTCTTTGATGTAAAGTTAGGGTGTCATATTCTGGCTCCCAGTGACCAAAAGTTACATTTTAGAATAACTGCAATAGCAGCAATGCTGAAGAGGGTGAACAGTCATCATTCTTATGGGATCAAATTCAAAATTCACCTCAAGGTAGGGTGAAAAATACACAAAGCTGATGCTTTCTTTCTGGCCCCTCCGACTCTGGTAGAACTGCAGCGCTGAAGCTGGGAGGAAAGTTTGGAGTAAATTTTGATCTGTATCCTGCAGGCTTTAATTTTTCAGTTTTTCTGTGTAACTGGATCAAAATATGATCCTTTCAGAAATAATTCTGAAGATCCACTGAGTCAGGTTAAAGCCACTGTGCAGAGTGCTGTTGGTGTGAACTCACAGGAAAAAGTTGTGTTTGGCTGTGGCACTAATGTATTAGCTTTTCATCGGAACACTGCAGTGCATCATATAAATGAGTCTGTTGTTTTTGCTGCTGTGAAACTCTGATGGAATGTGCTAGGCCAACACAGTATTATTTTAAATCAGTATAACAGATGTAGGCTTAAAGAAAACATACACAAATCCTAGAACTAACAGGCTTGCCTATTTATCTGACATTTAACAACACAGAGACAACAATTTTTTCCCTTCAAAAATCTATTCTTATGTTTTGGCTTCCCAAACGATAATTTTGTTGCGATTCTCCAGTTTCAGCTAGAGCAGACATGTATATCTCTTACTGTACTATGCAATTGGTTATTATCGCATTTTAATTTCCATTGCAAAGAAGATACGGTAAAATAATTTATCATTAACAGGATTATTTCAACATTAGTTAACATTATGAAGTAGAAAACATTTAATCTCTGAGAACAACTATGGAGAATTGTCTAACAGCAACTCACCTTTGGTCCATGATGCACTTCCAGTTTCCCCTGGTCTTTTTCATCACCTGCCCTGTGCCACAGTTTAACAGGGAGAGATGAACCATTGAGCCCGAGGAACACCAGCAATCTCACGTCTTGTCCCTAGAACTGCAAACTTACTACCAGAGCGCTCAGCCAGATTCTTTGTTCAGAAATGCAGTAATTCATAACTCTGTGCCTTGCTAACATGCAGCTCCAAATAGGACATGTGGCTTTTCTGCTGGGTTTTTGAAAAGCATTAGGGAGATTTGGTGCAGTTGGTTACTTTTTTTCCCTCCTATCTATGCTATACAGTTGTTCTTCTCTCTGTTCTGGTTGCTTTGCAACATCTTGGGATCTGTGAACCACCACCACCATCCTCCTCGTTGCAATCAGGGGTTGTTTCTCTGTTGCTATGGTGGCAAACAGAAATTAGGATCCTTACATCAGCTAGGGAGAGCACAAGTAAGCACAGAAATACTTCAGGGGCCAGATTCAGTTTTAATGGATGGACTGCCCTGCTGTAAATACCCCAAGGTAACGGAATAACATTATTCTTCCCAAGGTGCTTTATTGTATTTCCTTTATGGCACCCTCCAAATTCTGTTATTAGCTGAGAATGGAGAAAACAACATTATTAGAGCTGGAAGAGACCAGTTTGGGGGGTTGGTTTTTAGAACACTCATCCTCTATGGGTTTATGTAGGTCTTTATGTAACCTGAATGGCTTTTTCTGTGCTTCTTCAACCATTTACTTGCAGAAACTTAGTGTAAGAACTTGTCACCCTCCCTAGGTAACTGTGGAGGAAGGCACGACTCTCAGCCTCTCAGTTGTGTTCCTGACTCCCATGATGGAGTTCTTGTTCTTTAAACCCAACATCAGCTCTAGGATGGCAGGTCCTATTCAGATATTTACTTCTTCCAGTACTCACGTGTTCAATTACTTGCCCTTTTCATACTTCATTCAAAGGCAGAGATTTCTTTTTTCTTTAATTTTCTCACTAAGCTACTCAACTTGCTTTGAGAATTTTTAGTAGGAGCAAGAGGAGCAGGGAGCTGTTGTTCAGTGCAAACATGCTTTGCTTTCAGAAGTGGGACGTGAACACACTACGAGCACTTCTGCCTGGTCTTGAAACCAGGATAGTCTGTCAACTGCGCTTCTGCATCATCTTGTGGAAGTGCCCCCTGCTGCCATGTACAAAGACTTACAGCATATTACAACACAACTTTTAACTTTATTTTATACAGTGTCTTTCACTCTACATGTGCTCAAAGTGCTTTACAATATACAAACAGCAATAGAAAATGTACAAAACAAATATGTCTTCAAAAAGAGGAGCTGCTTTCTTCAGCTGGCAAAAATGACACTTTCCATAACAGAGCAGCAATAGAAATGAGCCTGTAGTGACAGAGCTATTCTAAATTCTCCCCAGCTTAGGATAATTTTCTTCCAAGCATGATTGTTCTTCATGACTTTATAATGAATTGAGCCAAACATAAATGAAGCTAAGAAAATAGAGATTTAGGTGAGAATATCAATCTAAATTTACTTTCAAAGCCTGTCATTGTTTCTCTGCTTTGCATTTCTTTAGCAGTTCTCCAACACTGTGCCACATAGCTTTTAAGCAGTGCTTCATTACATTTCATTAATGTTGTGGGAGGGGCTGTATTGGCAATTGCTTTTTATGATTGTCAGTTTTATTAGTGAATACTGTTAGTTTATATCTTAGAAGGATATATATTTTACAACTGAAAATCCAGCACTCTTGAATGCTCCGTCAAATCTGTTTTAAATGCCATGGAAATACATGGGTGTAAATTCAGAATAATGTATTATTGAAATGAACTCTCCAAATCTGTAGGTATGGAACAGCTATGGAAAACATGCATTTTCAGTGAGTATCACAGTGTATCTCATTGACACAGTGATTGTAATGAGAGGTTTGCTTGGGAAAAAATAATAGCCGAACTCAAATAGGACCAGATGCTGATCTGAATGTAGGTGGGCTTTAGAGCAAAGGAGGAAACAATTTGAGCAACGAAAACAGAAGTAGGATCTGAGGAAGGAAATGGAAAATCTATTGCCAGCGCCAAGGAGAGGAAGAGGACATGGGGACCCTGAGAGGGGCTGGGCATGGAGGAAGGGAAAAGGAAAGACTGAGGGATGAACGGGGACAAAACTAAAGAAGATGGGGGCTGCAGGGGAGAGTGAGGATGAACTTGTTGGGGTGTTTGACCAGGGTACTCCGGATTGCGTGTGGAGCCTGAGGATTGAGCACAGACACTTTTCTGGGGACAAAAAAGTTTGGGGGCAGAGTCCAGTTGTTCAGGGCAGCATCCATCTACCTCGGTCTAGGAAGATCTCATTTCTTTTTGCACTGTCTTCTGCCTCGCTAGCGGTGCATCTTCCATTTGCTGTGACAAAGGATGTATCAGTGTCTTACAGAACACTGTCACTTTTGTCCTGGAGCAGGTGTAATCTTTGCACTGAGGCTTGGATCCTTGGTGTGAGGAGAACATGCAACTGAGAGTTATGTCTTGTGCACGTGGGAAGGAGGGAAATACATTTTGGAAACATGGTAATTACATCTTGCACATTTCTTGGAGGCTCCAGTTTGTAAATTCAAATAAGTTCCTTTAACATAGCAGCATGAGTGTGTGTAAGTGTAAGGAATATGTATGTTTTGGGGTGATATCTCCTAGGAGCTGAGCAACGCATTGTGGGAGGGGGACTGCAATAGCCAGTGTTAAATACCACTCTCCAGCAAGGTAACTTCAGTACATCTGCAGCTCTTTGTAGTGCAGAGACTGGATTATTAGCCTCTGTAACAATATCGTCTTGCACTGCAGTTCTGTTTGCTCTTACAAACTGAGCAGGATCACATCTATGCGGGATCTTGGACGGGAGCTCTGCAGAGGTCACTGACATGCCACGGAACCATGTTTGTTCAGTAAGCGACACTTTCATCTTGACGTCCCACTAAGCCAGCACAGCAGAATGGCTTCCTTTGCCACTGTGCAGTATCTAGCTGCGTGTACGTATGTTTTAGCCTCCAAATACAAAGTGCAGACACTGACTGTTTTTGATCATTAGAGAATTTGTATGGAATTGGTTAGAAAACTGGGCTGTTAGCCTTCATATGTTGCCAAAGTTGTGTTTAGATAACTCTGCTCTGAATGCAGAAATCTCTTCCAGTTCTTCATTTATTCTCTGTTAACCTAAGATGAGCTGCAGTGTTGTTTTTCCCTGTTTTTATGAGGGTTACGCAAGAACTTTTGTAAAGAGGCGGTTGTGTTCTGCCTGAGATGGGGCTCTGCAGTGGGAACAACTGCAGTAAGCCTGGCATGCGTATCTGCAGATTAAACCCAGAAGTTAAATTGTAAGCAGGCAGGCAGCCCCTTTCATGGCAACACAGTAACTAAGGCAAGCCCACAGCAGGCCCGTAGACCCTCAAGTAAATCACTGCAGAATCCAGGGAGACAGAAGTGCTCTGTATGAGCGCGTGGTGCATTTTTCAGTATTGTAGTTTTCCATATACTCCCAGTGTGTTCTCTCAGTCCTCAGCTAGGCAATACAGCCATGGAATAGCTGTTAGCCGGGACTCCAAGGGGCTCTAGGGGGATGAATGGTAAGTGTCATCTTGACAGGGAGACGCTGTGCCTGTTTGGATGGCCAGTAGACACACGGGAGCCCAATTCTCTGTCATCACCAAGCTGTGCAGGAATTGGCACGGGAGTTGCGTGAAGATTTTAAATCAGCTTTGCACTATATCCACTCTTGCCAAACCCCTAGAATAAATTTGAGGGGCCCGAGGTTTATTGTCCCTTATGTTCAGATTGTTAGGACTCACACTGGGACTTTATGGCCACTTAAGCATTATAATGGTATTGCTATGTCCTTTCCCCCCAGGCCTTCTGCACTGTGGGAGAGGCATAAAAAGGCAGTAGTGCATTGGACCCCAACTCAGAGCTCACTACATGGCTGGCATTACTACAGGATATAAAAAGGCTGAAATGGAGACTGACGGGGAGTTCAGTATAGTACTGCCAGCAACATGTTACTTGCTCAACACGGCTACAGACTCTATGGGATCAAAGCAGTTACACAGCCAGCACTGGCTACACAGGAGCAGAGGGGCTTTCACTAAGGCTGGGGAATAGGAATGGCTTTTTGTACATAAGATCCTGTGGTGAATTTGAACTGGAAGCCCAAAGATGAAAATGTTTGGGTCTAGTCATTGTCCTGCAAGAACTACCCAGGCTTCCACATGTTGCTGCTTCAAAATGGAGCAGGCAGGCTCTTGTGTTCAAAAAAAGTTTTGGTTACAGCCCCTTGTTAGTTTAATTTTAGTTCTTATGAATTGACATATGGCAGGCATGATTTTTAATTAGAGCTTTAGCTGCGTTTTACTGGTAGGGTTGCAGAGCACTGTGGAATTTACATTAGGAAAAAAATGCTCTGTCGGTAGAGTACAAGGCTGTTTAGTAATCAGAGTGGAAAGTTAACTTTGAAACAAATTGGCAACTGATCAGATAAAATTCAAATCGGTAACATTTGTGTTGGAAACCAGCTCAGATCTGGGAAAAATGGAATCTAAGCTATTCTGTTCCTCTTGCAGAGGAACTGACTGGTGAACAAACTCTGTGCATCAAACTTCATGTGTAACACCCCCTACAAAAACAAAATTAATACTTTTATAGGTTTATCTGAGTACTTATCTGATTCCTTTTCACATTAGTATAAAACTAAGCGTTACTTTGAAGGGAAGTTTCCTTACATACTTTACAAAACAAACAAAACTCCTTTGCCAGTCAAAAACTAAAGGTCAAAAGTTTCCCCCCTTTGTTTTTCTTTTGGATCAACAGGGTGTAATAGAGAGATATCGGGAGATGTTTTGCTCCTCTGCGTTTGTAACAGATTCCCATCTTCCTGGTTCATTGTGTGAACTCTTTTGGGTACTCAAAGAGTTAATAGTGTGTTCAGGCCTTAACCAGCAAATGCATTTAAAGCTCAGTCCAGCACTCACATGGTTTGTATTCTTGCGCTGCTGGAGTGGTGTGTTCATGGCATCTGGTTCCCTGGCAACAGCTTTCATTGGCTCAATCAAAGCCTTTTCTTCTTAAGAAAGCTCCCACTGTGACACCCTACCACCACCACTAATCACCATCTTAACCGAGTGTTTAAGATGCAGCTGGTATGAAAAATAGCACTTGTGCATGTGAGAAGATTAAGAGACTACCTTGCATAGTACACCTGCCCTGGAGAGTGCTCTCACTCATTGGTGTTGGGCATACTGGAGGCTGTCTGCTTTTCTACTGGAGAAGATGAAGCGTCAGTACATTAAGAGTCTGCTTAGAAATAATCTTTTGTTAGGCAGAAATCCATAAACCTTTGTGTCTTGTGAATAGTCATTTCCTCTTTGCAGCTGAGATGGTGTTAGGCCTCTGTGCTATTGACAAGGGGCAGAAGTGGGATGTAGGGGGTGTACAATAAAATCCATATTGTTGAAGCTGTCTCCCCTGACAAGGAGGAAGCAGGAAGAAGTCTCCCAACATGTGAACGGGAGAACAATGGGAGCAAAGAATTCACGTTAAGCCTCCTCCAGGTTTACATAGGTTGGGATTTCTGGAGATTCAGAGTTTGCATAAAAGTTGAGAAAGGCTCTAGCAATCATGTTGTCTGTGTCTAGCAGAATTTGGGGTACAGAATGATCAGCAAGCTTGGGCATTAGCACACCCTGCATCATGCTTCCTCTGTTAGAAATGTTGTCCTTTTGAATTACCGAAGCTCTCATTGACTCAGCAGCTGACAGAAATTCTTCCTTTATTTTCCTTGTCTTGGAGATTACCTTGGAGGATGCCATCAGGAACCATCACACTCTACAGGAATGATGCAGCTAGAGCAGAGATGTAGGTGAGGGTAAGCACAAGGAGAGGCAGTGTGTGCACTGTAATCTGTGCTATGGTGGTTACTCGTTTACCAGGCAAAGCACACAGGCCAGACAACCCCCTCCTTTGCTTATCTCTGTGCTGTTGGGCAGGAGAGGGAACGCGGATTTAAGAATGTGGGCTGGAGAGCACATAACATCTTCAGGAGCATGGCTTTAATCATACCCTGACTAAATACCCAGAAATACCCTGCCAGAGAATACTGGACTGAATTTTTGCCTGCTTTGGTTACATTTTAAGGTGAACTGTGGTCTCCTGATAGAGCTCTTCCCTGGGCTCATCCCTTGTTTTAAAACAGTAAGTGAACATATCCCTTTAAATTTGGGGAGAGGGGAGAAGGAAACCTTGTTTTGTAAGTTACTGTGCTGTATTAGACATAGAGAGACTGAGGCAATGTACATCTGAGAGAAAGCCAGGGAGGACAGTCTTGTGGTTAAGCTACTATATTGAGACTTGGAATTCGGGTGTAGCTTCCCTCTCTGTGTGGCCTTGGGAAGCTCTGGACACAGGCAAAATAGTCAATTACCAAGAGCAGCCAAACCAAAAGTGAAGCTGTGGTGACTCCTTTGCCTGTGGCAGAGGCCTGGGAAAGCTGCCTTGGTAGCTGCTGCTGCCAGGGCAGAGCAGAGCCTGCAGTGTACCGCCTGGCTGTTGTTGCCCCCTCATCTTTTCAAAGGCACCTGGAGCACCAAGTGCAACTTGGCAAGGCTCAGTCACCAGCTTTTGTTCCCATCTCTGCCTCAGCCTTTCCTGGTGGCTGAAGTGCCCCAACATAACATTACAGCCATTTGAATCAAAGGAAGACACCTAAGTCGATAGTCAGTCTTCAGTACTGGCTAATAAAAGATGCCAGGGAAGAGCAGTAAGAGTGGGGCAAACCTAGGGTGAGTCTTCTCCAAAATTAATTCCATACCTCTAGCAATTGGCTCGGTGAGCTCCTGAGCCAGCACTGAGGCTTTGTGAGATTGTTATACTTTCTGAGATTGTTTTCTGTGATCATTTCTAGGTGCTTTGTGAGCCCAGTGCTGGGCTGGCACGAGCCCCTTACACTAGCACAGACAAACTCAGTTTTGCCCACACAGAGGAGAAGCCTGGAGCTTGTTCTGTCTTGACTTCCAAGTGTCCAATTCACCTTTCAGTCCAGCTATGGGATCTTTGCTTGGGGTGCAGCCTTTGCTCTCTGTATCAACGTTGCTGCAGCCAGGAGCATCCTGGCTCCCCGAGATACCACCGTAATACAGGCCTGGGACTGGAATGTGGTAGTGTCGTACAAGCATAGCAATGGGACCAACGGGGTACAATAGCTGCACAACTTGCAAAGTGGGAATAATTCTCCCTGCATTCAGAAGGCACTTACAGAGACATATCCTTCATAGATGAGAGGTGCTTAGTAGCTCCATGGCTAAAAGCCACTCTGAAAAGCCTATATATGTATTTAGGCACAAAATATATTTTAAAGAAAGAAATTCAAAAGCTGAAATTAGAAATGACAGCAGGAGAGAATGTCATTCTGAATATGGTATGTCTGTTTTCTTAAGTCACTTGTAACAGTTAATCAAATTTATTGAAACTTATTATTAACACCCAGTCAGTGAAAAAGGAGCCCATGGCAGGTACTAGAACTGTAAAAACAACATATTTTGAACATTAAGTGTCTGATTTGGTAAATTTACTTTAGAGGCTGAGTGCGGGGGAATCACAGGGAAGAGAAACATCCCCTTCCTGGTATGTTTCAAAAGACCAGAGAAGTGCATGTGCATGTGTGCAAGAGCTACACTTTCTCTGCTGCGCTGATAAACTTGACCTCTGATACGTGGGTCTCAAAGGAGGGAATGAAAATGTGACTTCAGCGGGGTAATGGGTAGGTGTCTTTGCACCAGTGAAAACCAGATATGCTTTGGTTTAGGTATGATTTTGGCAAACATTCTTTATTTGCACACTGGTTTACCATGAACTCTGAAACAACTGGGCTTTGGGAATCACCTGTGGATAGAAAGGGACAGGGAACTTCCAGTGCTAGCAGTTTCCACAAGCTTCCACCGGCCACGCACATGGATAGCTGAAAATATGTCAACTTGGCAAAGCGCAGAAGGAATGAGACCAGTATGCCATTTCGGGTCCAGTCCTTCACATATCTGAAGAGGTACCTCTGTGAAGAAATCTGAGGCCTTTCCTTTCATATAGCAAGACATACGTTTAAATAAGATAAAAGATTCTTGATTCGTGGATTGAAGGTATTCAAGCGTACAGAACACACTCTTACTATATAGATGATGATTGAAACAGATTATTTTGTTCCTTAATTTCATTGGGTAAAATTACTTTTACTGTAGAGTTTGTGTTAGTACTTAATTTCCTATTTTTTAGGTTATCAAAGTCCTCTCAAGAAGCCAGTGTAACCTTTACTCTGCCCCTTCTAATCATAGTCAGTACACATGTGCCTGTGTGTCCCAGTGTCTAGTGCATAAACAGCACAACTTTCTTCTTTCCAAAAAAAGCTCAGAGGGTAAGCGTGAGGCATACACACAACTGCAAACCTTTGAGAAAGGATGTAAATGCCGGCCCTCTGCAGAGGGCTGAATTTCACCCGGAGTAAACGTAGAGCAGGGTCATATAATATATTGGTCTGGAGTCGGGGTAATAGATTTATGTTATGTCAGTGAATGGGGCTATGTCTCTGGCACCGCTGCCTAACCTCTAGCAGAAGTTGTGTGGTGTGAATAAAGGCCAGAGGCCTCTTGTAAAAATGATGATTTAGGCGGTTGATTTGGACTCCAGAGATGTGGTCGCTTTTCCTGCCCCTTTTCTACTTTTCTTTAGAAGGTAACTCAATCTTACTATCTAAATTAGAGATAATATTTCCTCACCTCACAGGGACGTTTTGGGAATAAGTGTGTTAACTATTGCAAAGCATTTGGGGCTAAGGGGCTGAATGGCAAAGAAAAAACGGTGTAGAATGGGAAAGTATCATTGTTCATGCAGTGTTGCGACAGTTTCTAGTAGATGAAGCCGGAGCCCCACGCTGGAGAACCGAGATTAAAAAGAATATTGAAGAGCTGCTTTGTATGCAGAGCACTGTCGGTCCTGTGCCTGGAGTGAAGCAGGGGCTCTTGCCAAAAAAATGAATGTGGGGGCAGTACCTGGTCAGAGACTGAAACAGTGTATTATACCATACAACCCGGAGGCAGAAGGAAGGTTACATTAGGCAACCTTTGCTTTGCTCTTTCGTGATATTTGAGAGCTTCGCTTTTCAACCTTTGATTGTTTTGTTTTAAACAACATAGTTTTTAGCATGGAACTGATGATATAGATCTCACAGTGCACCTGGAGCTTTACAGGAAAGTGTGCAGATAAGGTCTCAGCCCCTTAGATCTTACAAACTGGGGCCTTTTTCTTCTCTCATGGACCTTGTTAGATTAAGTAATGTAAGGAATTTTGGTTTTACAGCAGTGACCCATAATTCAGCATTGGGTTAGGCATAAATCTGCAAAATGCTTCCATGGAGTTTCAAACTGCAGAAATGCCTTTTTTTTTTTCTTTTTTTTTTTTTTTTCTTTTCTGACTTCTTTGCATGCCTTAGTCCTGTATCACCTTTTACCCAGCAGGAATTATATATGACCTTTTTACTGACTGGCACCCAACAAGTTAGCAATCAGCAGAAACAGGAGTTACCAGCCCTACTTTTAAAACTGCTAGCATGTGTCTTTATAGGCTCACTGGCATTTCTACACGGTGTCCTGATAGTGAAGCAAAATCAATTTCCCCCCCTGTCCTTGGGCAAAGATTGGTGAATTAAATTTAGTTACAGAAAAAAATACTTTTTTTTTAAAGAAAGATTTGTATTAGCTAAAACCTCTTCGCTTTTAGACACTATTTGGGCGTCTTTTTTTTTTTTTTTAAAACATTTCCTTCCCAGAATATACAGTCTGCTAGAAAGAGAATGTATTTCAGTCCCACCGATATTATTTATAAGCACATCATCAGCTTCGTGTAGGAATACTTAATAAGCCCACTAGCACTGGAGAACAGCAGAGCCCTGCCTCGACGCTTGGCAGTGTACAGACAAGCCAGGAGAAGCGATAGGGCTGAAGCGGGCTAGATTGCAGATGGGAGGCTGCACTGGGGACTCAGTGGCCTCCAGAACTGGAGATTGTGCTGGAAGTTTTCCACCCATCATTTTAGAAAACAGCAGGAATCAATGCTTTCACACTAGGAGTCAATTAAAGAAACCCAAATTATTGCCATTTGAATAAACAATTATTTCTTTTTCACCCTCACAGAAGCTTGTTACGATGAACTAAAAGCCAGAACTAATTAAATGATCTGATAGCACAAATCGTATCAGAAGTGTTTCATCTGGTTTAATTAATTCTTGCCAGAAATCACTGCTACTCTTAGCATATGCAGAATGATTTTTTTTTTATTAATTTTTTTAACAGTTTCCATTTATATCTCTTTCCAGTACTGCTGGGATTCTCACTCTCTGCAGATGAAGTGGGAGTGTTTACAGAAGCGCTTACTGCCAGGGAGATTTTTAACCCTAGAGACAGACAGTAGGGCAAATACCTTGTAGGTCAAGAAAAGGGACATATATACCTGAATCTAAGAGAATCCTTTTAACTACAGGGTGAGATAAATAAGATATATGGTCTTCAGTCCACCCTCCCAGTTAACTCTTATTTTGCTGGTGACAAACGCTCTGATGAAAATGCAGTGGTTATCACTAGGAAGAGGACAAAACAGCTCTAGGACTCAACATTGTGCAGCCTTCACTAGCCTTTTTTCCCCTGCACATGAAATGTGGCCAGCTTCTGTTGGCTGTTGCTAGCCAGGTCTGCCATAGGGCATTTCTGTGTCAAACGGAACAGGCCTTAGCCTGATATCCTGAGCCAACTGGCTGATCTTTGCAGCCGGGGCTGGGGATCGAGGCTTGGGAGTGTTCAGGTCTAAGCATGGGGTCTGCAGCCCCAAGTCACCTCTCACCCTGAGTCGGGAGACTGTTTCTGAAGAATATGAGGATGCTGTTCTCAGCTTGCTGTAGGACAGCTTCTGTGTTTTGGTTCTTTGTAGATGGTAATGGAAAGTCTCTTCCTTATGAAACATTTTGGGAAAACCCAAACTGCAGGAATGTGCCTGTATTCAGAGACTGGACTCTGGGCCTCTGGGACTGGAGGAGGTTTGGATTCAAGACTCCGATTTGTGGTCCTTCTCTTGACCTTATACTAGTGTGCCACTAGTGTATGTACTCGTGTACATACCTGTGTCCATACAAAGGTGGGAACGGCCATAATTACAGTGTTTAGCTTTGTAGTCTTTGATTTCTGTATTTTTTTCCTCATTTGATACTACATTCATTGCTCAGCCAAAACTCCAAATCACGGGTTTGTAAGTGATCACAGAACAAGCCCTCACATGTTGCAGATGTGCTGTAATTGTAGTACCAGGATTTGCCCTTCAGTTGTAGTAGCAGGACAGTACTGTGCAAACTGGCTACAGAAATTCTTGCCAACAGGAGGACAGAGGCTTGCTCTGGGGACTGCTGCTTTGGATGTAAAGACCGGAAAAATATGAGAATAGCATTATTTTCCATCTGACTTTCATGAGGACAAGTGACAGGCTTTAAAGTTTAAAATAGCACTATTAAAGCAGTATAAAAATGTACATATTCAAGACATGTCAGTAAGATGGGACATTGTCACAGAATAATGGGTGCTAGCTATTTGGCGTTCAAAGTAGGACAAAAAAGAGGGAGACGCTAATGTGATTCTCAGTTTCCTAGGGAGCAGAGAATGAGAAATAAATAGAGAAGAAGGACAGCGCAACACTTCTGAGTGTACCCCTGCCACGGGAAAGAGCGTTTGAACAGGGTTCTCTGTGCCTATGCACTTCAGAGCACTGTTTGTGCCGTAGCAGAGATGGCACTTTTCTCTGCCATCCTACCCCCTGCCAAAAAAAAAAAAGCCTTCACTGACACATCAGCGTAGTTGTCTGTTAGCACCTTACACCTTTCTGTCTTAGCAAAAGTGGTAAGCCATGAGCCTTTTGAAAAGTAGGGCCTGAATAACCTTCCCTGTGCCCTCGCTGGGGTTGGCCGTACTGCTGGGATGGTGCAGGTCAGCTGTGGGAGCTTCCCTGCTCCAGTTGGCAGAGCTGGAGCACTTGGCTGCTTTGTGGCTGGAACACAAGAAAACTGCTGGGCTTTGACATGAGAAAGGCCTTGTCCTTCTGGAAGGCGGCTTGCCTCTTTTCCTGCCTCCTCTGTTCATGTGGGTGGTTCAGTAGTGTGTCTCCTTTTGGTGTTGACTTTGTAAATTGTGGTAATAACAGTGCCTAGAGCTCTTCCTCCCCAGGGGAATCACCAGAAGTGCCCAAGGGTGCCGGCAGGATGGTCTGTGGGCTCAGTGCTGGAGGGTGGGAGTGAGGAGTGCTGTGGCGGTCTGCGAGGGCAGGGGGTGTAAAGTGGGTAGGTGTTAGTTCCGAGGAAGAGACCAGCTGTCTCAGGCAAGGTTGATGTCAGCACTGCCCCTGCCCCCAGTCCCTGCGGCTTCAATAAAGACCAGCTTTCCCCAGCAGAAAGAAGGCTTTAGATTCTGTCCTGTGGTCATGTGCCCTGTTCCCCAAATGTTTGCACTCTGCCTTTGAGATAGCACAGGCTCTGTGTGTTATGGCCATATTGGGGCATCGCTCAAACAGCACAGTTAAGGTTGTGTTTGCTCATACCTTAACTCTTTATTTACTGGTTTCCAAGGGAGTAGCTAGGACTGACGTTCTAGAAAGGCACTTTATGCTCCTGGCAACCTTCATTAATTTCTTTATCAATAAACTTCTTACTTTTGAAAATTCACAGGAGGAATATCATTTGGTGAGCATTCACGTTGATCACAGCAGTTTGCAGTCAGCAATTAGTTTGCCCTGGAGATGCTACTGCAGCAATGTACGACTAAGTGCTCCTTCTCAGCCTGGGCACTTCACCACACTTAAGGGGTGACAGAGGCAGTACTTTGCTATGTTTGGAGGCCAGCCCTGTTAAAAAGGCAGTGTGAGGAATCCCAGGATAACACCCATCTAGATGGGGGCACTCACGTGTTTGCCTTGCATGGGGCTCTGGGATGGCAGGCTACAAGCCAGCCCAATTCACAAGCCAGTCCATAGCATTAGCCAGCAGGCAGGGCCAGTTATCATGAGCATGGGGCTGAGCAGGCACAGAAGCACAGCTTTGCACTAAAGTTGTTTTTTTTTCTGGCCAGCCTGAAGCCCAAGAAAAACAAATGTACCTGTAGCTGTAGCTGGGCCCATACGCTTCTTGAGTCTCAGCCTCAATTGTTTTTATTGCTCTCCTCTTTCTGTGCTATATGCTATTTCTAATCTCATTAAGCAAAATGTTCCATTTTCTCCCTTACATCCCTTATTACCAGGTCTGCGTGGTGCAGGTAAAGTGGATTAGTGAAGATTCTCAATGATACGGGGCAAGCTGTAGGCAAAACCAACTCCCATGTCTCTCTTAAATTCCCTGTGGTTCCAAAGCCGAGCTACCTGCCTTCACCTGTCTGTCTTAGCCTTGGTCCATGTGGTCTGCCCCTTAACTCCAACTAAACCTTATAAGATTGCTTAAAGTTTTTCACTCATTTTGGGTTCATTTCAAATTCAAACTTAGTGTTGCTTCATTTAGGAAGCATTTAAACAAGACATTCAGACATCTCCCCTTTGTTTTCTTCTTCAATTAAAGCAGTTCAGAGTAAAGGGGAAAATCGTTGTGCTTAATTCAAATCCATATTTTGGAGGTGTGTGGGGAAGTAGTGGGCTTCTTCCTTGCTCTGCTGCTCAATTATTTAATCACTTCACTAGTGATCATTTAATGAAATATCCAGCCAGTTATTTTGGTTTGGGTTTGTTTTGTTTTTTCATTACAGATAAATATTTTCCTTTTATGAACAAGACAGTTTCCTCAGTGTCTGGTTTTCATTTTTAGGGAATAGTCAGCCAACAAACAATCTGACTGGCCAGCACCAATTCCACTCAGCTGGAGTTATTTTGCAGTATGTGCTATCACACAGACCCCACATGGCAACACTTTGTACGACAACCAGAAAAAGACAGGCAGAAGAGGCCATGTGACAGTAAATCCCATCATCTGAAGAGTCCACAGAGACTCTTCAGAGAAGGGAACATTCCTTACGCATGTTACACAAAAGCCCAAAAGGTGATGAGTGACACTTCCCACTTTCATTTCTTTGGGAAGACTCAGTGTCATCACATATGTCTCTACTTTGCCGCTAGTGTTTGACTATTTCCCCATACAAAGTAAAGCACCAGCTCTCTCTTTACCATTCTCTGCCTCTTAATGATCAATTATTTTTAATTGGAACCCCTTGCATTGTGCTGAATCTTGAGAGGCCCCCATCAAGATCAGGGCTCCAGCAAGATGGGAACAGTACCAACACATACATGGGGACAATAGAGACTTTTTCTTGCCCCAAAGAGCATGATCCTATTTAGAGAAGGGCCGAAAAGAAATGGAGGTAAGGATGATTGGAAGAATTTGCAGACCGTGGGCAAGTTTGGGAAAACTATGACAGTCCCCTGACCCCTAGTCTGGTGCCCTGTCTGCTGGCACACACTGCTTCTCATTTACTAATAAAAATGTCATTGTCTGTGCAGAATTACATTTAAGAACAAATAAAATAGGCTGGTATTGGTACAATGAACTTTACCAGCTAAATATGATGCAGCCAGGGATGATGCAGAGAGGTGGAGCTTGTGAGAATACCGGTTATCATGACACAGTCCTTCACAGGCTTATTTTTATGTATATAACTTGTTATTACACCTTAATATATGTATTAAGTCTGAGGGCAGTGGTGAAATGCTGACCAAAGGACACTTTAATAACAAAGCTAGTTTTAATGAAAATTGATAGCAAAATGGAAGAGTTATTTAAGTGAAGTTGCTGACTCTTGAGATTGTTTTCTGAGGAATGTTTATTTTCAGTTCTTGTGTTGAGAGGTTTTGATTAAGATTTGATTCAGAATTCACTGCTGTAAGATCTTGAGGAAAAGGAGAGACGTGGAGTTGAAGCGTTAGCTCCGTGAGTTAATGTTGATTCTATTAGTCAAACAGCAAAAACCTTAAGGAATCCCAAAGACAGAAAATGAGATCCCTGTCTGTGGGCAGAGAGACAAAGCTCTGTGCATTCATAACAAAGCAAAGGGATTTCTTACCAGAAAAGAGGGTTTCTGGCTCACAGTAACTGTAAAGTACGGTCTTTTAAATCTTGTAACATTCAGATCCAGGACTTTGGTTTAGCCTACCATAAAAGCAGAAAGTTGCTGTGGGATTTGGCGCGGGCTCTGGAAACCCAGCCCACCTCCTGCCCCTGGCTTAGAAGAGGAATATGGTGCAGGCACAGGCGCTGTTTAGCCCCTTCGGACAGGGGTGCACTTCAGTTTCTTCCCGTGGTGACTACGAGCTGCTTTAGAGAGGCCAGATCTTTGCCTTCATCTACTTTCTGCCTGAATTCTTTAGCCACCATGAGAGTTGTTTCTGCAAATCCAATAGCTGATTTACTATCTTCAGAGAGCAGAATGTGTAAAGAAAAACAGTATGAGTAAATCCTGTCTCTAGAAGGGCTTTCTATCCGCTCACATAATCCCGCTCGCTGGGCTCCAGCCTGGTATGCATAGTTGTGTAAGGGTGTCAAATGACATGCCTTTTACTGGCTGTTGGCCCTAATGGAATGCTGCTTTGCACATCTCGTAAAGTAAGGACGGGAACTGCTGCCTGAAACTTTTACATTTTGCCGTTAATTAAAAAAAAAATAAAATAAAAAATCGAGAGGCAAGAGCGTTACAAATAAGAAACGCTCTTTTCATCATGGATTAAATAAAAAAGATTCCATCTTTACATTTAGTTTTTTTACTCTTTCTAAAGACTGACTTTTGCTTTAGATAATCAAAGCTGGCTTTGAACTAGCTCACACAAAAAATCTTTTTTTCTTTAAAAATAGCCCTATAGATATATATACATATCACAGCCTTTCATTCCTTTTATAGGCGGTTTCATTTTCTGTGAGAATGTGAAAGTTCTGAGCGATCCAGAGCTCACGCAGGCACCACAACAAACATGGGAAATGGGGTCCAAGCACACTATTGCAATTAACACCAGTGTTTAATTAGAAGACAGCTGCATTGGGCAAGGGCCTTTTGATTTTCTCTCTTCACTAGGTTTTTGATGAGAGATTTACCTATACTTGTAACTCGTAGTTGTTACACTACCATGCATTCATGCTACACGTGCACACACATGCACGCACTTATATACACACACCCCCTGCATGGAAAATTTGTGGAAGGAAGCCACGTCAGGCAACTGATCTGATTTGTGCTTTAAGCAAATATTTTTGGAAGTAGCTCCCTATGACTGTCTTCCATAAAAACTCTTAAGTTATGTTTTTGTTTGTTTGAGGGGGGGATTTATAACTTACAGCATGCTTTGATGCATTCAGGAATCCTTTTTGGTTTGTTGGTTTACTTTATTTAGCAACAAAAACCTGACGTGTGATGAAGGTGAATGGGTGCAGAAGTCTCCCACAGGAAAGGCTGGCACCAGGACAACACACAAACGTTTACCCCAGTCAGCTTAAATGCCTCCCTATTTCATCGGTGAAAGAAGTATAGTAGTCTCATGCTGTTCCCTGTTGTTGAGGCAGGAAAATGTCCAAACAGCCAACTAATCCTTCTACTTGGCCATCTTTAGTAAAGAGAAAAATGTTGGAGGTCATGGTAACAGAAAAAACTGTTGAGGAACTAAGTGACAAAGTGCAAACATGGCAGGGAAGGTGGGTTCCCACTGCTAAGGGCTTGGACAAAGCCTCAGACAACTCTGCTTTAGGCCTACTACTTACTATGATTTAGATCCTGTTTGCAGCAAGCTGAAGTGAACCATAATGATTTAAAGAGGGACAGCAGAGGTGTCACAGAGTCTTTTCGTAATAACTGTGTTTATAGCATATAGGAAATGAGAGATTGAGGAATACTGGAAGAGCTAAGCACACTATAGCACCAGCACAGATGGGCCCAGATCCTTACCTCTGCTATGTGTAAGCACCAGGATAATCTAAGTCCATTGTGTTTGACTGTAGCCAACAGCTGTTGATTTTCATACATGCCCAGTTTGGTGTAATTTTCTAATTACCTAGCTTGTGTCTTTATACCCTCTCACACCTTATATTTGAGCCCTGGCTAGAGTGATACTCCTGTGAAAGCATAGCTTTAGATAAGATATTGGAAAATATACAAGTAATTTATTCTATCTAGTAGTCTTAATCTGGTGTTCTCTAGAATGGGACCTACTGGCAAAATGTTGGACTATAGGACAAAGATCTGACAAAGGTAATTATATAAACCCTATTATCATTGTATTTCATTTTTTCTGGTTTTGAGAGTATTTATTCTCACAACGCTCCTGTAATACAGGGAAGTGCCACTGTTCCAATTTTATAGACAAGAAATTAGAGACAGAGATAAGATTTTCCAGTCAATTACCAAGACATGCACCTGGGAATTTAAGCACTTCTGAAAAGTGCTTTCCATGTACCTGCCTGCATCTTTAGCTGCCTGAATACTGTTGAAAGTCTGGCTGTAAGTGATCTGTCCACCATCTGTGACAGTGCAGGTAATCAAGCACTTGTCTTCCAAATCCTAGATTAGTGCCTACTTGCTGGAACAGCCTTTTGTGTCCATCTGAGCCAGATAACATTTTTTTTTTTTTTTCTGCTACAACTCATGTCAGAATTCCCCTCTAACCACAAGCTTTTTCTTAAGCCCTTCTGCATGTTAGCCTGAAGAAAAGGACGGCATAGTGGGAATAATCTTACTCCTTGCTTACCTTGAGAACAGCATTGCTTTCCTGCAGGTTGATTTGAGAGCAATGCTAGAATTGCCAGTGCCTCCAGTAAAGTTGGGAGTAGGAGGAAACTGGGTCTCTGGGCTTTTTTATGTATTTTTTTTTGTTTTCCTTTCGAGTTGTCATCCTGGCCTATGGGATCTTGGTGTTAATAGTAAGGTTCATGACTACCTTGGTGGCCACATGATGGGGTTAATCTCCAAGACCTGTGCAGCCAAAGCCTACTCATATAGACAACTCATCTGGGCAGCACACACTGATTTTCCACCCGTATTTGTAAGAGTAATGTGTTTAAGCAAAGGGTTGTACATAACCAACCCAAGTTGTGACACAGCTGGGGCAGCCAAAACGAACAAGTTGTTGCTAGCAGGATTTTCTGACTAATATGGGTAAGTGATCCCCCCACATTTTACAATTGTTATTTAAAAATGTGCTCTAGGCCCTGCCTATTCATATTGCTGCTTTTGTTCATATTCTTGTCTGTCCCAGTCCCATAGTTTCCTGGCATGGTTAGGCTGGCTGTACAGAGAGGACCAAGAGGTGTAGAGGAGTATGTACTCGTGATCCGGTTTGGGCCAGTCTGTTCTCACTCTGCATCATTCAGTCAAATCCTATTTGGCTGCAACTGTGGTAACGCTGTGCTTGAGCCCAGTCTTTACCTGGATCAGGAGAAAGTGCTGTGCCTTACTTCCACTGATCTGGTTTAGAGACAAACAATGCCCAGTAAGATAATGCAAAGAACACTAATTTTGCACTTCGCCAAACATTGCTGTTATACAGTACTGTACAGTATATTTCCAGAATAATGTAAGTGGAACAGATTTGGACATTAGATCTGGAAACAATTCTTCACAGAAAGAGTGGTCAGACACTGGAATAGGCTGCCCAGGGAGGTGGTTGAGTCACCATCCCTGAATGTGTTTAAGAGTCATTTAGATGCGGTGTTGGGGGATATTGTGTAGGGGAGAACTTTGTAGAGTAGGATTGATGGTTGGACTCGATGATCCCAAGGGTCTTTTCCAACCTGAATGATTCTATGATTCTATGACTTCGGGTTTAAGCAGCGTGAAAACCCTTCCTGTCCTCCTGCATTATAAACTGGTTGTCTGAGCAGTGTTAAACTCTGATGTATGTATTTTAGTTTTACAGTTTGGGCATCATTTTAGTCAAAATGTGTTGGTTCTAAGTGGGGCATTTGGGAAGTTGCCATGCACTGTATTTATTCTCCCAATCCTATATTATCCTCTACAGTGTTGTAGCTGCCAAAACCACACACTCATGTTGGCATGAAGCAATTATCCTGGTTTATATAGAACAGGCTTGGCAATAGTTATCTCAATGAACAGTCATAGTGCTGAAAGATTCAGAGTCGTCTTTTCCTCTCCAAGTAACAGACTAAATTTCTTTCAGCTGGATTCATGGTTTTAAAAAATAATAGAAGTAGAATGCAAGTATAGAGAGCAGGGTGTATACAAAGAACCTGTAAGGTCTAGAAGGAAGAGGCAATGAGATGCAGAAAAAAAAAGACTAAGACACAAGCTAGTAATTTGGTTTCTAAACCCATGTGAAATTATAAATAATGTTTACTGTTGCCAGTTGGTGAACAGAGAGATGTGTGGTTTTTTACTTGCATGCAAAGCTATTGGTTGTGGGTGAAGTACTTAGACAAAAACATTCAATTGCTGGTGTGGGTATTCCACCAAAAATAAACCCAAACAAACACTGACATATTATAAAAGCACTTTTTTTCTGCAGAGGCAAACGTTCATTTGCTGCTCCTATTTGTGAACTTTAGAACTGTTAAAGCCTCCTGTTTAACTTGCCTGAAATAATAATACTTCCTTCTAGAAAGTAACACAAACGTCTCTGAAACTTACAAACCAGTGTTGATACATTTCTCTGAAAATGTAGTATATTGTGCAAACTGACAGGGACATTGATCAATTATAACTATTACTTGTCAAGGTCTTGTGAACCAAAAATGCTGCATAGAGAAGAGCCAAAGGTGAAGGGTAGGAAACTTTTCTTAAACCTAAAAAAACATTACCAAAAGTGGACTTAAACATTAGTCAAAGAAAAATCATTTTGCAGCAATTAGCAAAGGTTAGTAAAGGCTTATTTTTTCTCCTTTTTACCAGACAGCTTCACAAAGAGATTTTTAAAATTGTACTCCGTTATGAAAGTAACTGCTACTTTGTTATCAGAATGGTGATAGAGATTTTTATTCCAGAAGCCCAGATGCTATCACTACTTGAAATTCTCCAAATTGTTTCCACTGTGAGCAAATTCAGTCTTGATGCAAGTCACATCTGCTTAAAAGCGAATAGCAGTTGCTTCTACTTTACACCAGCATCAAATTTCACCTGCAATCTCAAATTTTAAAAATCAACTTAAATCCCAGGATTCAGATAGTTTTGCCTAAGCGACTTTAAATCCAGAAGTACCTAATAGGAAATACTGAAATAAAAGTATTCAGCTTTAGTGGTTTCTGGTGGAAACAGAGACATTTCCTTTCAGATATGAATGTCTCGTGAACTAAAAAAAAAAAGCCTACTTAAGTTTTTCCACATATGGACAAAGAAGTAGCGATCACACCTAAATGCAGTTTCTCCCATGCTAGTGAGGATGGGTGGCAACAGGAGAGGAGGGGGACAGGCTGCCTGCATGAATCGTGGGCTTAGCTACCCATGATGTATTAAGAATTAATTACATGTTTAGCGACACAGCTGTGGCTGCACAGCACAGGGGCGTCAGTCACAGCACTGCTCCCGCCGGTTCCCAATCCTTCAGAGCACGAGCTGTTTCAGCCGTTCCATCGCTCCGGCCGGCACTGACGGATTAATGGGAGGAAATGTTTATAGAAAGGTTCAGGTTTCCTAAGCGAGTGGAATGAAACCCCCCTCAGCAACGATCAGCGAGCTCATGTCATGGAGCAGTTTGAAGCAGCCTGACTTGCAGGAAAGCAAAGGCCTTTTCAAAAAGGAAACTTGACAAGTGAGCAATTCTGGGGAGCAGCTAGAGGTGTTTTCAAATACAAGACGTGGGGCAGTGTGAATGGGGCTAGCTCTTAAAAGAATTTGAAATCAGTACCTCGTACTCTGTAAATCTAAAAGGTTATGTTTGAGAGCACAGTGTCCAAATAAAATAGTGCCCTGAGAAAAAGTGCAACTATTGCACACTGTGCTCAGTAAATGGAAGCAATACTGCAGTGCAACAATGACAGCATCCAGCTAAGGCATCTTAGATGTCTGTTCTGTAACTTAAATTTTAGTATAGCCATAGTTTAAGGCAAAGGAAGGGTGACGAATGCAGTAAGTAGGCTGAAATCATTGTGAGAAAAGAGCTGGAAACTATCACCATTTCACAGGTGTAAATTCTGTTTGCCGGGGCACTTTCCATCATTGTAGCAACACAACTTGAGATCTAAACATTTATTTCAGTTTCAGAAATGAAGTAAAATAGACCATTCCATTGAAGCTATCAGCATTTAGATGACTGCGATAAGAAAGAATGTAGGCTTCAGGCTAGCTATTAAGATTAAATTCAAATTTACCTGAACAAAACTGTAGATAGCAAAGGTGCTGGGGGAAAAAAGCTAGTTCAAAACACTGCCCCTTGAAAGCTATTGAAAAGGACCCAGTCCTCAGTGTTTCCCTAAAACACTCCACCCATCGAAGCCACATTTAATTTACGGCACTTGTAGCACCCTCTAGTTCTGAGTCTTAAAGTCCCTTTGGAACGGGAAGAGAGCATTATCCTCATTTTCTAGATAAAGAAACTGGTTAATCAGCTTGCCCTCAGCAAGAGGCAGAGCCTGGAAGAAAACTTGGCTAGGATGCAAGTACCTCAAGTGAGGGAAAACATTTGAAACCGTCTCAAAACATGATCTGCTATTGTGAGTGGCCAGTACTCGGGAAGGTCAGTTTCAATTCATGGCTGAGTTTTCGGTCAGCGTGTTCACCCAAAAGTCTCTTGCATCTCCCACAGCAAAATGGGAGGAAAGACGCCACTCACAGAGCTTGCCCCCTTTTCTGTAACCTGCTGAGTGTTCAAAGACTGGAGGAACTTCACTGGAGCCTTTGTATTAAAAATTATTTATTTAGTGATCTGTACATGGGATGAAGCAGGGCCTCATACAGACTTTCAAAAAAAATCAAGTAAAAACATAAATACATATTTTCTTACAAAACTGAGATTTACAAAATATACATACTGCACTTGTCTTACACGTTTATATTTTTCTTTTTCTTCCACGTGCACATTTTAAGAGACAAAAACCCAAGCCCTGCAAGTCTGAAATCAGATCTACTGAAGGATTTGGCCGATGGGCTCATTCCTCATGCCCAGACTACTGGTATGCCCTCAGACAGAAGCAGTCTGCCCCCTCACCCTCAACAGGTTTTTTCTTTTTTAATTTCATTCCAGACACTTTCCCCCCCCCCCAAAAAATGAAGAGCAGCTATAGCGTGGAGACTTGCTAAAAATCCAGAATTTCCTATTTTGTCCTTAGGCAAGAATATACACACACACATATACTTATAAAAACAACCCTTCAGTGAATATAAAGTAGTATGCAAAAAATAAAATATGAACAAGTCAACATAAAAATTTCAGAATAGAAAAATCTGTCACATTTCAAAAAGAAAACAATGCATTTGATGATTACTTTTTGAATGTCTTTCCTTCCAAGATGTGACCGCTGGAAACTTAACCAGCTGTATTTTAGCTGAAATGAGAAGGCTCCTCACTTGCGGTACCTGCTTTTACACCCCAACCCCAGCACCCTCCTGCACCAGAAGTCATTGCCATGCAGGTCAGGGAACCTGAGGAGCAGGCAAAGGATCCACCAGGAGTCACAAGGATTCCTCCTGTCCCCAGAAGCCCACTGGGTATTGACTTTACCTGCAGCGAGCTCACTGCAAAGCAGAAGAGAAAGCAGGTTTAGGGAAAAAAAAAAAAAGAGAAAAAAATTCATATCTTTACGTTACATATTTTAATGGATCTTGTTTTGGCAGGTGCTCTTGGTTAAGCTCTTCTTGCCCTCTAAGTCTTGCATTTCCTTCAGCTTAGAAAAGCGACCCATATTGAACGGTAGGAAAACATCCTGCCTCCTCCTTTTTTCATAAAAGGAATGTTTATTCCTTCGAGCTCCCCACATCCAAGGGTGAACCTCAACGACTTCTTTTTGTTAGTTTGCCCATAAAAACCGATCCCATGCTTATGCTTTTCTACATAGAAAACACTTTTGTTTCCCCCTTTGTCTCCTAGAACAAAGGCAAGGGGGAAAAGCCTTCTGCTGAAAAGCAACAAGTCATTTCTTTTCAGGGTGTGGAATAGCAACCCCCTCCTTCCCCATAGCAGCCAGAACAACAGACCGAGGGCCGAATTTTCACTTTAAAACAATTAAAACAGGTATCAGTGAGGTAAAAAGGAACTTGTGAGTTGAGAGAACAGAGGCATCTCACCAGCACTGTGATGAGGGCTGTAGCTGGCCCTGCAGTACTCACGTGGTTGCTCCGCCGAGCTGGAAGGAGCCAGCAGTAAGGCCAGGCTGAGGAGTTGCCCTGCCTGCGCCGCAGTTTGACCCCAGCAATTCAGAGAGGGTTTGGCTACTTCTCGGCAGGGGCAGCTCGACAGATCTGGCTTCGCCTCCCTCTCGCATAAAGCGAGGCAGGACGGTTTTAGTTGGGTTGGGTTTTATCCTGC
The DNA here is from genome assembly GCA_033628505.1 of Tringa tobata. Classification (NCBI taxonomy): domain Eukaryota; kingdom Metazoa; phylum Chordata; class Aves; order Charadriiformes; family Scolopacidae; genus Tringa; species Tringa tobata. Next base: position 454,385 of record JAHREE010000161.1, read on the forward strand.
ACAGGGGTAGCGGGAGAGACAAGTAAGGGGACTTCTTGCAGGTGAAGGACTCCCCCATCCCACCAGTGCCCTCTTTTTTCTGTGCTCTTCCACTTAGCTGGGCGTAAGCGCCACTGGACACAGTCCGTCTGATCCTTTATGCAAAGATTAATTTTTTTTTTTTCAAACGCTCTGGGAGGAAGAAAAAGTTTGGAAAAGCCTCCTTTCCTCCCTCTTCAGGGAGCCATTGCCTTCCTCTTTTGCTGAGTATTCCTCTCTTCTGCGTGTGTGCATGCGTGTGTGTGTGTGTGTGTGTGTGTGCGCCAGAGGGGACAGGGGTGTCTCATACTGCCGTCTCGCCTTTGCTGCCGGTGCTGAGTCTATGGTAGAAGCGTCGCCAGGACTGAAGGGTTTTGCCAGACCAGATCCAGAAGCCAGTTGTGATACCAACAATCATGGTCATGAGATACTTGATCATGAAGACCGTGAAGTCCGGGCTCATAGGGGCAAAGTGGCTGGGACAGGGCACAGCATAGGTTTTGCAGGTCTGGAGGAGCCACGTCTTCTCCCAGGTGCCACGGAAAGCCTGCTCATAGAAGTAGCACGCCAGGACAATGGTAGCAGGCACCGTGTAGAGGACACTGAAGACACCAATGCGCACCATCAGCTTCTCCAGTTTCTCTGTCTTGGTGCCGTCATGCTTCATGATGGTACGGATGCGAAACAAGGACACAAAGCCAGCAAGCAAGAAGGAAGTGCCAATGAAGAGGTACACAAACAAGGGCGCCAGCACAAAGCCCCGCAGCGAGTCCACGCTGTAGATACCTACATAACACACCCCACTGAGTACGTCGCCATCCACCTGCCCCATGGCCAAGATGGTGATGGTTTTGACAGCGGGCACAGCCCAGGCAGCCAGGTGGAAATACTGGGAGTTGGCCTCAATGGCTTCATGGCCCCACTTCATGCCAGCAGCCAGGAACCAGGTGAGGGAGAGGATGACCCACCAGATGGAGCTGGCCATGCCGAAGAAGTAGAGGATCATGAAGAGGATGGTACAGCCTTCTTTCTTGGTGCCTTGGGCCACAGTGCGGTAGCCGTCCTCAGAGAAGCGCTCCAGACATACCACCCGCTCCTCCAGCAGGAACCCTGCCGCGTAGGCCACTGCCACCATGAAGTAGCAGCCCGAGAGGAAGATGATGGGCCGCTCCGGGTAGCTGAAGCGGCGCATGTCCACCAGGTAGGTGAGCACCGTGAAGAGGGTGGAGGCGCAGCAGAGCACCGACCACACGCCCACCCACAGCCGGGCAAATCGCACCTCCGCCTCCTTGAAGTACATGAGCCCGTTGGGCCGGCCCGGC
>JAHREE010000161.1:460387-487766 GCA_033628505.1 Tringa tobata
CAAACAGCTGCCTGTGCCCAGAGTTATTAAAAAAGAAGGAAGAAAAAAAAAATACATAAGGGGGGGAGTAGAGGGGAAGCAGCGCCCGGGTACGTTTGTAGAATGAGCTGATTGCGTGGTCGGGATGTTCGTGTCCGTGCGCCACCGCCTCCCCCAGAGTGGGGGGGTTTGATATGTTATCGCAGCATGACCGTTGGTTTTTGCTGGCAGAATAAACGCTTTATTCATGCAGATCTAAGCTTTAGCTGGGGGAAGGCAGCTTTTTTTGAAACGTCCAGTCTTACCTAAGGAAAGAGGAGGGGATTTAAATCCCCATCTGCACTGCTGCAACCCCTTAAGAGACCCGAAAAGGCTGTAAAAACGCAGCAGTTCCTCTGTGGAAGCGCCCAGCCTGCCTGCAGGAGAGAAAATGGCATAGGTCGGGAGAGGGCTGTTACTGGCCTGCCAGATGATGCTGAGCAGATCTAGAGCTACACCAACATACATTTACTAAGGACAGAAGCGTGGGGTTTGCAGCATAGCTGTGTTTTGAGGTGCACCACTGAAACATGGGTTGCTGGAACCATCCAGCCTCTGGAACGTGCAGGCAGAGCTTGTCCTCTGCAGCGCAGAAAGGGTGTGCGTGACAAAAGCCCTGCAACAGCGCCCATTTTTCCTTCACACTGGCCTAAGAGCCTGTGGTCAAAATCAGGGGAGGGCCAAGTATTATTCAACCCACCCCATCCTTCCCTTTGAGGACCCCTGAACTGTACTATTTGAATTCTTAAGTTTTCTCTTTTTCTCCTTTATGCAGGATTGTGCTGTTGTTAGTGACTAATGCAATACACCAATGCGTACCGTCCTCCAGGGCAGTTCAAGAGAGCAGAGTTTGGCTCAGGGAACTCCAACAGCAATTGTTGGACAAATGTTTCCCATATCCTCTCCTCATGAACAATGTGTCCTCATGCCAGTAAGACCATGGAGCTGCAGCTTTTGTTACATTTGTTAAGAGAAGCTGACAGTTATAAACAGACTTACTAAAATAAATGTACTCCTCTAAAAGTGGACGTGTTTTTAAAAATAATACTGTGGTCTCCAAAATATGTACGGGCAAAACTAGCTAATCATGGCTGCAACAGTTGCTTCTGGAAAAAAAAATAAGTCTTTATCTTCATTTGCAGTTCTAGCTGTTTGAGGGTGCCTTAGAGGAACTTCAGTTTTTCGGTCTGTTAAGGCTTGTTATCTGAATTCCCTACTTTTCTATACCCAGTGGCAGTTTTTTGTGATACTCTTCATCTAAATAACCTCCCATGGTACAAACTTACATGAACTTGTCTTCTCTATTGTTATTGTTCTTCAACTGTTAGTAACCTTCAAAGAGATTATTCTTTCCAGTTGTTTCTTTTTTTTTTGTTTTTCCCCATCCCATCTTTCTGTAACACTCTAGGAGGTGTTGAGTCACCTATCTGTAATAACCACCTTAAAGCCTCAATTTTTTACTTTGGCTTATATGACTGACTTCATCTGCAAAGCATTTTGTGATATTCACTATCGAAAACATTGGATGAAAGGAGATATTTCACTGGCAGGCAATGACAATGCGGAAAAAGTAAAGCAACTGGAGACTTTGTGCCTCATGCATCACTTGTTCTGATTTCTGTACGTCAAGAGACAAGTTTAGTGCTAGTAAAATGGTATTGCAGAAACTATCTTTCAGCAATAGGGAGACAGTAACAGAAACTATTCAGAGTAAGGAATGACAAATCAAGTGGCAAGACTTTAACTGGATATTTATTTACAAGGCAGGGCAGATGGCATCAGTGGTTCCTCCTGTTTCCTACTGGTCCCATTTGTTACAGTCATTCCTCCTAACCATGGTATGAATGAACAGACGACTTGAAGCTCTGCTACGTGCTATAAAAGCTGTGTGACTCCATTACACTTATGTTGAACACAATGTAGAATCAGAGCAAAGAAAAAAAAAACCAAAAACAAAAAAAGGAGTTGAATAGTGGGCAAAAGGAATAAGGAAGGAAAGCTGTATCCTGGATTATTTCTTAGGGAGGTAAGAAGAGAGTAAATTTATCACATGGAATGATGCTGCTAGGCTATCCCAGGTGGCAGGAAAGTGCAACAGGATTTACTAAGGTGAGGGAAGAAAGTCTCTTGGATGTGTTACCAAATTCCAGGGTTGTTTTTTTTTTCCTATTTAGACCCACTGGGAGATAGGACACAGTCACTGAGAGAGGCAATGGCAGCCTCAACATGGCATATTGTGGCCTAAGAAAATCCTGGGCTGCTAAGTCAGCCTAGGACATCCTTACAGCTTTCAGCGGACAATCAAAAATAGAAAGACAAAGAGAAAGACAGAAAGACAGAGAAAAGCAACAGCAAAATCCAGGATTCTGGAACTCAGGTTACCCCAAAGTATCCAGAATCTCTGTAAGTAGCATCAGCCATGTTTCCAAAGGCAGCAAATTTAAGCTTGTCTTCTGTTGCTCCCTCAATCTAAATTCACAAGTGTTAGCCTGCGAAATTACTTAAATTTCCTCACAACAGGAGGGATTCTCATCAGCACGTGAGCACAGGCAGCTACCGTTAGCCAGGTTATATCAGCCACCCAGAACAAACGTGCTGCGCAAGACTTTGCAGCATCTAAGAAATTGTCTGTTGCTGCCACATAGCAGTTCAAAAGGTTTTCTCCAAAACTCTACTAGCAGCCAGTGTTCTGAGTATGCCACATGGTCTGTTAGCAATAAATGTTCTCAAGCAAAGTCCTGGCAAGTCCAAGATACCAAAATAAATTTACAGTCTCAGATATTGGTACCAACTTTGGAGCTGTCTGACTAGACTACCGTGCATAGGGAGGAATTGTTAGGAGCAAACAATTATCTGTCTTTTTACACATTTAAAAATAAATCCAGTTCAACTTCCAAACAAAGTCAGAGTGAGGAGCAGCATCCCTACATGATGTCTTTTCCTGCTGTTTTAAAGCCTCCTTAAACGGTGCCAATATAATTTTCCTTGTTTCCTATCCCATCTGATAGAGAACTCTTCCCATGAGGGGAGGGAAATCAAAACAAAACACCCCCTCCCCACCCCACCCCTTATTTTAGGTGCCGGAGGGTGAACATTTTCAGATTACCTGTTGCGAGGTTTCCAGACCTCCTCTTTGCCCCCAGAAGAACAAAGGCCATCCCTTCCCCTCTTTCCTTCTAGCAGCTCACAGAAACTTGCTGGGCCTCACCGGCTGTCCCGATAACTGGCACTGCCAATACCCGCCGTGCAACCGCCTGAACTGTGAGGCATGTCCCAGTCACCTTTCGTAAATAACTTCCATGACGCTTTGAACCTCAACATTTTGAAGCATACTTACATATAGTCTTACATGATCAGGCAGGCTATTGAGCTAAGAATGTCAAAATTTGCACTCCCTAAAGCTTAGTGGGGAAATGCCAGGAACCTGGGGGGAAATGATGCATTTGCCTATTTTACATAATGATTTGCATAATTAGAAATAAAATAAGTTTGCAGGATTATATCTGCTTGCATTTCTATCAGTCTGATAGATTACTCTAAATTGCATCTTGTCTGAGCTCACCAAAGAACTCTAGCCTTTCTGTAATGAGGCAGGAGAGCCTGGTATTTCCCAGGCAGGGAGTGGGAAAGGCAAGCCCCTGCCCCCCACCATGGAGCCTTAATTTGAAATTAGATTGAAGACATAAGAAACTGATTGAAAAGAGCATATGGGGAGGGCACAGGTGACAAAAGGAAGGGGATACTGCTGGAGGGGATGTGGTTTCCCACAGTGAGAGAGGTAAAAGGCTGGTTGCATCATGGATTTGTAAGATAATTATTAGCTTATGAAGGAGTATCCCAAAGGATACAGGGAAGCTCCACTGCCTTCCACATTTACGATCAAATTGGAGAAAACATTAGGAAACATTCACAAAGATGGGCTATCAGGCTGATGATTGCTTTAATCTCCCAGATCCATGAATAAGAAAACAAAACCTGAAGTTGATCTGCTCATCCCCACTCAGCAGTTCAGTGAGGACATCAGTTACATTTTAACCCTTACATGACACTCTGAATTCCCCTGTTTCTTTAAAGTGATTTGAGTCTGCTTTCTCACAATTTTAGGGTTGTAGAGGTCCTTGGGTATAAGATGCAGGCAATTCCTCTCTGTTTCACTCTCTTAAGCTAGATGCTTTTTTAACAAGACAAATCCTCTGCTGGCAGCAGTATTATCAGCCAGGTCCTGTCATCATTCTGTCTGAGTGCAGTAATATCACAGTATGAAGAAGAGAAGCCTCCAGAGAAAGCAGAAAAAGGTGACATTTATGTCTGCTGTCCTCTTTCCATCAGCGGGGAGGATCCCACTCTGAGAATCTGGATGTAGCATGGGCACATGCAAACTTACTTTCTGGTCCTTTAAATCCTAAAAGGTGCTTCTGTCCTGGCACAGTGCTTGGACGCTTCCCACACTGACTGCTGTAGCTGATTTGGGCCAATTCCATATGCACTGGGATATGTGGCATATCAGCCTGGGTAGCACTGCGAGCAAAACCACTTGGGATGGAGCTGCTCCGTGCTCCCTGGGCCAGCCACTTTCTCTTGGATGCTGCAGGAGTCCCAGCCTTATGGGTGCTCCAGCTTATCCTGAGCTTCTTCCAGGGCCTGTGAAAATGACTCACAGGTCTCTACCAGAGGTACTCCTTGCTTATAAACTTAAAAGTTTTACAGATTCAAACAAAAATAAATATACCCTTCCCTGCTTGCTCTCACCAGTGTGGAATGTTTTCAGGATTTCAGCTACTGTCTTTGTGGTTCAAGTTCCCTTTCCCAAAATCGTGTTCCTCCAGACCTCTCTTCCACACCATGGATCCTTGACCTAGTCAGGACTCTCTGTAAGACATCCCTTTTCCTCCAAAACCCAGTGATTTTCTTCCTTCTGTGCGATTCCTTCTTCTGTAAATCCCCCTTCAGTTTCTGAGGCCAAAGACAAATGCTAACACCTGATCTCTAGCTCCTTCCTGAAGGAACTGCACAATTAAAAGCTCAACTGTCTGCAGAAAAACTAGAGAAAACTATTTCGTCTTCCTTCAGCCAGCCAGTTCTAAATAGCTGTCCCATTTGCATAGCTGCCATTAAGGTGACTTCCATCCCTTATCTGGGAGATGCAGCTCCAGCAACATAAGGCTGACTGAGGTATGTAACAATTTAATGAAAACCAGGCAAGTTTCTCAAGTTTGTGCATAAATTTCCCATCTCATTGCAGATGGTGCCACAATATTTATGAATACTGAATTATGTTTTGCTTCCAGCAGCAGGGTTCGTTGCTCTGGTCTAGCGACTGGTTGCTCTGATCATTCTCCTCTTGATACCCTTTGATTGTGAGGCATGCAATGGTTAAATGCATTGGGCTCTCTTTTGTAATTTATGCTCAACCTTATTTTAATTTTGTCTTTCTATGGACTCATCTATTTGAGATTGTATCTTAAATCCTCTTTAATGCACAGACTGAAGGCTTGCACTTGTCCTGTTTGAGTTAATGGGTAAGGTTTCACTTGTTTCAATGGAAACGGAGCAGGATACTCATCAAAGCCTCAGACTCTGTTTATGTAGGAAGAAGAACCAGATTTAGCCCAAAATAAGAGATGGGAAAGACCCATTATATTGTTTAGCCCCTGCTATTATATATCCTAGTGGTATAATTAGTCTAATTTTAAATGCCTTGAATAACGGGACTATTGCCATCTCTCTTGGGACATGATTCTGCCATCTAACAATCACATTGGCAGGAAGCCACTGCCTGATGTTCAAACAAATGGTTTATCTTTGCTTGATTAAGATTCACTAAAGATGAGTGCAGCCTCCAGAAATATGTTGTTTCCAAAGCTTAGAAAACAAGGGAAGAAGAGCTGTTATTCAATACAGAATTTACCAGATGTCTAAAGAGGCTAAGGAATTCCTAAGCCTCTGTTTACAAAATCCTCTCTCCTCCTCCCATGAACGCTTAAATTACCAATCACTGCTACCATCCTATGTTTAGGGTGAAATTTCCTTAACCGACTCCACTTCCAAAATTGGATTGGAAAGAGAAACAAACATTTTAATTACTTTTATTTTCTCTCTTCCTGATGGGCTTACACAAATTAACCCTTGTCCTCCACAATGACAATTAAACTCTTGAACAGAATTGTTTCTTCCTTTGGTCCCAATCATGCCCTGGAGATCCAGTGGCCAAGGTGGTTCCTCGCTTGGAGGCCACATGAAAGTTTGCTGTGTGGGGCTACTGCCTGCTGTGTCCCTGCAAGCCCTGGGGATGGGGATGCCTCTGTACAGAGAATTTCCCTTTCCAGGAGAGCCCCCAGGCAGCGGTGACCCAAAGTGCATTTCAATGAAGCAGCTGTTAAGGAAAAGGGGCAGAGGGCTAACGCCAATGCCTACAGACAGCTCTCCCGAAAAACTGGGGCGCTGAGGTTTGTGGAACAGCATCACGTGCTCTCCTTTACCTTTTTCTAACCAGTCATTTCAAAACTATGATTTCTGCCTCAGTGTCAGTCTGAATTGAGGGGAGTCTCTTGGAGCTGGGACCAATGGCGCTCTGAATGGCGCTGGAGATATTAAGCTGATTTCCTTCCGTGGAGGGAGGGGAACCAGAAAGCAGCACTTCAAATAAGCTCCCTCCTCATGGAGTCTCTGAAGGGAATGAGGGCCCATTTTCTTAATTACATGTTCATTAGTATGTTTAGTGCTCTCCTCCCTCTCTTCCCCCAGCCCTGCCACCTGGGAGTTCCTACTATGTTACTGGAAAGCCACAGAGGTTTATTTAAATACCACATAGTCAGATTGGAATGAAAAGCTATGAAGCTTCCCCTCTTTAATACTTTTTGAAATTATTTATGGGCTATGCTTCTTGCCTACGTAGAAGGTGCCTTCTGAGATTCCTGCAAGTCAATGCAGAAATAGCTGTTTGAATTGAGCAATAATTAGAAGCATATGGAGCAAAGCAAAGCATCAGAGAAATCCCATTCTGCTAAAGAAACACTGCTGTCTGAAATAGATTTCCGCTGCATGTAACATTTTCTCATATGGGCTAAAAAGAAATAACATCATATGTCTGGTTTGCACCTACCAAAGCTGGGAAATTCAAAGTAACGTCTGTAATTCTGCTCTGAATTCAGTCTAATGCCGCATGGTGTTTGCAACCTCTGTGCTTGCCTGGACCACAATTACCATTTCTTTTTTTTTGCTAGACCTCAGAACAATGGAGATTCAGCTTATTTTTGTGAATGTGTGTCTATTTGTATTTGATATTTTTTTCTCAATCTTTGGTTTTTTTTTTGTTTGGGTTTGGTGGGTTTTTTGTTTGGTTTTAATTTAAAGGATTTAAAATGCTGAAGGAAATGTTTGTGACTTAAGACATGGTTAGGATCTTTTGTAATGCACAGGCTCAGTCTGAGGAAGGTACTCAAGGCTCTCGAATCTTAATTTGCTGCCAAATTCTTGTGTGCTTCATATGGCAGATTGTTTCACTCCTGACTTCTAAAAATAGCATGTCCTGCTCTGGTTGCTCCCACTGATCATCCCCTTGGGTTTAGAGAGAACTGAAAACTCTCAGCACCTTAAGGGGAGACATACAGCACCCAACTCAAATTTTAACTCTCTGTTTCTCGTTTGCTTCGCTCACACAAGTGCAACCGGACGTGATTTGCTGTGGGGCTTTTGTTGAACCATGTTGTTGGGTTGAGATGATTTTCTTTCGATGATTATAACTTATTGACCTGAGAGCCAGCCATAAAGCCGAGTTTTGTTCAGCTGCTACACATGTACAGTGAAGCTGTGGGTTTAATGATGAGCTTGCTCATATTTATGCTGCATTTTTCAGCAGACAGGGATCCATACTACGGTGTAATGGAGTATCCACTAGCCATTTTAAAAAGCAACAGTGTTTTACAATTACAAAGATGAAAAAAAAATCTCTGAAAACATAAATACTGTAGGACTGCAATGTGTTCAAAGCTTGTGCTACTCAAGATTGTTTACGAACAGGTTTGAGGGTTTTGCCTGGAGCAGCGGTTACTCCTAGGAGAAAAAAAAAAAAAGCAAAAAAAAAACCTAACCCGATTTTGAGGGAAATCACAAATGTTGGCAGGTTCTTTCTGCTGCGAGGGAGCAGGCGTGCGCTGGGCTGGGCGAGGCGGCGGCGTGTGCCTGCCCCGCAGTGCTGCTCCCGACCCCGCAGAGCTGCTCCCGACCCCGCAGTGCTGCTCCCGACCCCGCAGAGCTGCTCCCGACCCCGCTGGGGGGAAGTTGGGCAAGTCGGGCTGGGGCTGGTCTCGCCGGTGTGGCAAGAAGCGAGCGTCACGGCAAGACCTGCGGTGTAGGAAGTGATGCTGGGAACGCAATAGGTGGCATTCCTCTGTTTGACCCCGCTTCCCAGCCCCGTGCTGCTGGAGGTGCAGGGTTTTGCCTGGGGTGTGAAAGCTGAAATTGCAGCTGCTGATAGCTATTAAAGTGCAACTGCAGAGGTAGAGACATTAATGCTGCTGTCTTTGCCAAACTCCTCCTAGTTAATTTTCGTAAAGGCTGTTGTGGGTGGTGGGGGATAACGTAGGAAAATGAAATCTAATATTAAAACAATTACTTTCTGGGCAAAGTAAACAAGTCCTCCAGTAGCATCTTAGAAGGTGCCCCGCATGGTACACCGTTGATGGTGGAGGAACGCTAATCCTGGAAACTGCATATGGATGCTGGTAGCGTTTTGTTAAGGTTGGTGATTTGTGGGCATTTGCAAGGTGCTTTAAATTGGTTTTACCTGAATTTGAATGAGAGCCCCATCTCTGGGTGAAATCAACATCCATCGTGCCAGTGGCCCCTGGTTAGGGAGGCAATAGGCCTCTGAAATGTGTTGTTATCATTATTATTATCTGAATGTAGTGTGATCCTTGGTGCTTTCCTAGACATAACAGTAGAAGCATTTTCTTCCCAGTGAGATCTTATTCATGCAAATTCTCATTGTGGTAGAACAGAGCGTTGACTCATGAAAGCCTGTGGAGAGTGGGGCAGCTGAAGTGGTGACTGTCCCCAGCCAATCCCCCTGCCCTGTGCCAGGGATCACTTCCTCCAGGGCAAGGACATCTGCGCTTGGCTCAAAGCCATTCTAGGACCACCGCAACTGGTGGCCCACTGTGTTAGAGCAGTTCAAATCTGTCTCTGCCTCGCTTACCCCTTCTGGGCTGCGAACTGAGGTGATTCCTGGAGCAGCCCAGACAGAGATCCCTGCGTGAGGGGCAGCTGCTTGCGGGAGAGTGGCAGGGCAGGGCGAGGGGGTGGAAGCTGCTGCAGCCATCTGATTTTCATCTGTGTCTGTGACTCAACACACTCCCTGACCACAAGGGTCAGCTCTTTGTGAGTAAAGTCTATAGGCGTTGGTCCCTAGATATTACACAGATATGGTGAGTTTGGGCTCTCTGAAGCAACCTGAGCAGCTGAGTAATGGCTACTCACCAACTTCCAAATTTGCTCAACAGTTTGACAGAGAAAGGCTCTGTTTTCCAAGTATTTCTAAGACAGCTGTGCTTATAACATCGGAGATCTAAAATTTAGATTTGTTTCAAAAGCATATCTTAAAGCTGCTTGGGGCTTTTTGGGTTTTTTTTTTGTTTGTTTGTTTTTGTATTTTTAAAGTAAGACTGAGTCTCCCTTTAAGATGCTCTGGGTGCCCACCACCAGGGCCATGGGTGGGGAGGAGACCCAGGCTGCTTCTGAACTTCTTCAGAGGCGCTAATCCACCCCAGGGAGCTGCTTGCAATCTGCGACTGAAGCCAGGCAGCCGAGAACCAGCACAAGCAGTATTTTGTTAGATGAATTCCCTAGGGTCTGAGGGCTTGTTTGCTAACAGGGCCAGCTAAAAAAATCCCAGAACTGGCATGGGGGTTGTATAAAACTTTGTTATTGCTTTTGTCCATCTTTAAAAGTATTGATTTGAAGTTACATATTTTTCCCTATATTTTTATCAAAATCACTTTTGAAAAGAATTGTTTGTTGAAGGCTTTTCCAAGCAAATGTAATTTACTGGTGGTATTTGAAGTTATCTCTTTCTCAAACATGATGAAAAAACGACAACTGGGATAGGAGCTCACGTGGAAGCATCATGGGGGAAAACCCAAGAGGTACATTAGCCCAGCATTTTTTTTCTGAAAAATACTTGAAAAAACCCTCTATGCGACTGTCTCTTCCTATTCACGGGCATATGGTTAAAAGAAAAATCAGGTCCATTTTTAATGCAAAAATGCCAAGTGTTTATCTCTATAAACAGAAGCAAAAACAAAAGCCGGGTAAACCCAAATTGTATAGCTGCCGAGCCCAGGCACCCCCTTGACTGGAGGAGGAATTAGTGGCTTGCATAATCAAGCCTGGGGAGCTCATTTTGTCATGCTCAAAGGGCCACAGTGGTGCAACAGTAGGGGTGGAGGGATCAGCAAGCACCAACAATGAATTCCCTTCATTTTTCCAATTTAAGGCCTGAGTAGAGGAAATGCAAAGCTCTTCTTTTTTGCACTCTCTCTCTTCTTTCTTTTTTTCTTTTTTTTTTTATTTTATTTTAAGGGTAGATGAAAAGAGCGAGGCAGTAAAGAAGCCAGGTTGACACCTGTATCCGTGACAGCTCAGGCAAGGGAAAGAGTGGGAAGGGATCTGCTGGCAGCAATTTGAAACTGTCCCCCTTCCCGACTTGGAGGCTTTGAGTGATGGTGCAGCTTTGTGCAGCCATATGGTGGAACATCTTGAAGGGCCGGCAAAGAGGTGCTGGTGCCAGCGCTGGGACGGGAAACCAAGTCATTACTGGAAACCAGATCTCTGAGAGAGAGGAGCCGTTAATACAAAATTTTGCTTCATGCTTCACTGTCCTCTCTGCACGCGGGGCTCAGGGTGGCAGCGGGGGAAGGCAAAGCCTGGTCTGGCCGTCGGGGACGGCTGTGCCGAGCCGTTGTTAAAAGGAAGGGCTTCTTCCTCGGTGCTTAGTGCACAGTGTGCTCTCTTTACAGGGCTGCACTTCCCTCTTGACACGTGCTTTCACACACTCCCTCTTTTTATTCACCCAAACCCCAAATTTGGCGTCGTTATAAACTGCCACATTGGTTCTCCCTGCGAAAGAGCTGTTGCAGCACCAGGAGGACGGGGTCTGTTCAGACCAGGCTGCAGCTGAGACCCGAGGAGAGCAGAGCTCCCCGGCTGGGGCCCCTGGCAGCGCTGCCCTCCATTAATGTAAAGCAGCACCGGGGCCAGCAAGATAAGAGTTGTAATGACCACCGTGGGTTCCCGCTTTCCCTTTTATTACTTGGTACATTACATTTGTTTCCAGCAGAGAAGAGTTTATGTGTGAGTGGCTCCGCTGGTTGTGTGTGTGGACCAAGCTCCCTACATGGTTATGTGGATGGACTCCAGGGACAGAGCTGCACTTCCCCTTAATAAGCTCCTCGCACCACATTAAAGATAAAAGGGGAAGGGAAATATTTATATTCTGACAAAGCAGCTCTTCCCTTCAGGCTCTTGTTTTATTTATTAGCTTGCTCTGTCCCTCTTTTGCAGTTTTTTTCTCTCTGTTTCAGTGCCTGTGCTCTCTTTTTCTCCTTTATTCGCTAATTTCGTCCCTGGGAGACAGTGACAGTGAAACTTAAGAATCACTGCCCAAGACATCAGATTCAAATTGTGTAATTCCCAGTTGATAACTACAACTCGCCCTCATCTGTGTTTTTAACACAAAGTAATGATTTATAGTGCTTAAACAATTGAATATATTACATCTGGTTTACTCCAAATGCTTTAGATGAAACTGTAGAAATAGGGTGAGTTGGGTTTTTGATGGTTGTTGTTGTTTGTTTTTTTATACGTTGCAACACAGATGCTGAATATCCTCCCTTGTTTGTGTAGGCAATGGAAACCACTATCATTCTTGTCTGGAGAAGCCCTTACCGAGGCATGACACAGCTACACCGAGACCTTTCTAACCTCATTCATCAAATACTTCCTTTCCTCTGAGGCCTTATCCCGGGGGACCATTCATTTCCTTCAACTAATATGCCACACGAAAGGAATCTTGGGTAGATTCCTGTGTCTGGGTCTAGCTCCAAATTTGTATAAAGGTTCGAGAAGACAGAGGAATGATACGAATACATTCAATATGTGGTATTATCGTCCATTCTGCTTCTTTTGCTCCTTCTCATACATTGCAGAAAATCCTGTGCCAACTTAAAATGTCAGGAGATGCCAGTGTCCGTGCTAGAATTATCTTTAGAGCTATATTTTTTTGCCATAATCAAGTAGCTCTCTGCTAAGACCGAAACATCAAAATTAAAGAGAGTTGGTGCCCAGAAGCTTCACCTCACTGACATTATATTTCTGCCTGTTTTCATAGAATTGCAAAGTATCTGCAAAGCACAGCCATAACACCACCAGTGTTAAAGTGATGTAAACTGTAAACTGCTGAATGAATGAATTGCAGCTGGCTGGGGGAGTGGGCTCTTTTTTACCGTTCACAATCCTCCCCAAAAAGCGCCACAGCTCTGTTTCCAGACTGATCAGGAAGGCAAAGGAATTTGTTAATTGATTTTTCTCCCTCCCATATCAATTAATGAAGCCCATCTAGGGAGATGTGTGTTCTTCTCTCTTAGTTAATTAATCCTTTTCCTTTATCTTCACAAATAACGGCAATAAAGCAATTAGCAAAGGATTTACAGGGTGTGGAGCAGTGAGAGATTCCTCTGGCCCCTCTGCAGCTCAAGCTGTTCAGTGCTGCTGCAATTCAGGCTCTCTCTAAAGGGATTTGTGTCCCCCACCCTCAGCAGAGTGGCTGCTGAAAGCCTGGCTCCTCAAGATGTGAAATCCCTAGCTTGTTCCCCTGAGGGAGAGTTAACAACTTCGGTGCCAGTCCTTGCCAAAGGCCTCCTCTGGGACAATGGCACCAGCTTCCAAAACCAACAGGCACTGGCTGCTGGTGGCACCGCTGTCCCCATAGCCCCTGAGCCTGTGGCTCCCAGGAAGGGTGCAGCAGGGCAGCGTGCTTTGAACTACCCCAGCATCTCAGTCCTGCTAGAATGGCAGCCCTGCTGCTTCCATCACCTCTCCTGGCCCTGTCCTCCCACCCTGGCCAAACAGGCTCTGCCTCCCTGAAAGTCCTCAGTGAGCAATTCAGCGCTCTCAGCCGGTAGAAAAGGAATCTACATAAGCTGCAGGAGAGGAACTACAAGAGGAGGGAGCTGCCTTCTCCACTCTGTGACAGTGAGGCGTTGAATGGATTTTGCCCCAGATGTTAGGGCTCACCTGAACAGCTGTCTCCAAGCTCCCTGACACAGCTGCCCTGATGGTGGATGCCTTTCGTGGAAAGGACTGCAGCTGCACAGTGGGGTATGCACTGGTGGAGAGAGCAGCATCTCCGTGTGGGATATTCACCCCCGGACAAGATATCTGTCCCTGTGCTCAGCTACTCAGGTTAGCCTTTGTCAGCATCTTTCCTAGGTGGTTGCCTTCTCTTGGAGTGTGCAGGTGAGTCCTGGCACTTTGTCCCTGGCAGCAGTAAAGACCATGCAGATTCCAGCGTCAGACAAGGGTGTTACTGGCAATTTGTGTTTTGAAATGTTGATATGTCAGGTGGTTAGGCTCAAGGATTTCAACTATTTTCTTAGGCAGGCTTGGGAACCCAGATTTTCATCATATCTCCATGTTTAAGTGTGGTGTGACTTGCCTCTGCCCACTTACCCTCATGCTTCTGTGCAGCACTTGCCATGGAGGGTGTGAAAGTTGGCCCTGCAACAGGGAGCACAACACCCTTGACTGGTTTTGATCACTTAATGGTTTCAAATCATCATTTCTTATCATTTGCATTTAAATGTTATTATCAAAGGGTGTTTGTTGATAATGTCCCATTTAAGAGAAGCTTTACAGAGTATTCTCTTTTCCTGCTGCTTAAGGAGATTACCAGCATGTAAGAGTAAGCAGCAGGTCCTGAAGCACTGCAGCAAGAACCATCCACGTGTTCAACCTCCTCCTTTCTGCCCACAGCTCCCCCTCTGCCTTCTCATTAGCAGTAGTGGTGCGTTGCTGGAAGGCCCATCTCCACCCTCCTTCTGGAGGCACAAAGAGCTGGAGATGAAAATCTCCCCCTTCTGTGCTCCTAGCTATGAAAAGTGGGAGCCCTTCTGGTTCCCTGGATGACACAGTGGCCTGGGAAGGGCAGATCCCAACATCCCTGTATAGAGTGGTCAGTGAAGTGGTCCCTTCTTCAATGGAGCCCTGAGGGAATGAGCACTCAGCTCTGAGTATCTCTCACCCCTTGTTGGCCCCCAGGCTTTCAAGAGAAGAAAGGTCCCATCTTGATGTGGAAATTATCAACATTGGTAGTTCTGCAGCCATACTGTCAGCCAAGCTGTCCCGTGGCAGGGCTTAGGATAGGTGCTGGAAAATGGAGAAACTGACTGCAAGAACCTAATGAAATTGTCAGTGCATGAAGGAATGTCTTCAGGCAGGAAAGTGTCCAGCTGTCCTTCAGCCAAGGTGTTTTACCCTGGTGAAAAGGTGTGGCAGGGGTGGCACGTGTTTGGTTGCCCCTCAGCCTTCTGTGACCATCCCAGCCAGTCTGGTGAGCTCTCTGCTGTTGTTATGTGTCCCGCAGGCTTTATGAGATGCCCAAAATCTGTGAAGGGAAGAGGGAGTGAGCTCTAGGAAGCAAATTCTGCTCTGGGCTGCTTCATCAGACCAAATTCCTACCTCCCGACTTAGGCTCCCCAAGAATAACCTTTTGATGTAACGTACATAATTTTAACTGCACAGCCACTAAATATGTCTGGCTTGGGTCAATCGTTCTCTCACTGTAGGGAAGTGTCTTGGGTTCCTTCGTTGTCTATCATGTTGCTTGCTTGCTCACCGCTGCCATGCCTATCTCTCTTTCCAAATGTAAACTTGTGTGCCACTATCGAGTGACAGTGAAGAGATGTGGATGTTCTGTGTGACAGCATGTATATAGTAGATGCATATTTGTCCTTAAGGCGAGATGCAATGTTTCATCCCAAGGGAAAGAAGAATGACCTTTAGTCTGTCTGGATATTTTACAATCTGTCCTTCCTTTTCTGTTTCCTGTGAGGTTAAAGATCTGCTGGTGATGATTAAAAGTACTGCAGTTTCTTCTTGCTCTAGTTTTTTTTGAGTTATTTCAGAAGCAAGAAGGAGGCTATAAAGGTTTAGTTGCATCTTCCTTTTCACCCTGATGTCCACCAAAAATCAGTTTCTGCTGCATTTTACTTTCTAATGAAAGTAAAACTTAGTAACCTTTTCTTTCTGTTCATATCCAGCAGCTGAACATGCCCTACCCCTCCCAAACAGATTCTCAGAAGGATATTTTTTGCAGCCTTCATACTAACAGTTCACTTGGATAGTGCCAGTGTGGGAGTTCTTAGCACTTCTGGGTCCATGTACATTAGCATTGCAGCTGTTAGGAGGCAAGTTCAGAAATTTATTCTTAATTACAGCAGAAATGGTTGTCAGGTTTCATATCAGACCTTTTTTCCTTGGGCTTCTTTTCTAGTCTAGAGCTGCTGTACTTCTTTCCACAGAACGCTGGCAAAGACATCGTCGAGAAAAAACATAACAAGGTGGTGCCAGAAGATCGTCTGTGCGTTGCACAGATGGTCTGCACATGCACCACAAATCCAGTGCTTTGGGAAATGTTGAATTTACTCTGCCCTGGCTTCACAGCTGATTCCAACATGCACCACAAGCCCCTCTGACACTTCCGGGAAGTGTTGGACTCACTTGCAGACTCTCTGCAGCTGATCTGTGCAGACGCTGTAGAAATGTCTGGGGTTTCTGGACACTGAGTAACCTGGGGTTGCTACCGCATAGTACTTCCAGCTGGGCCATTGGACTCCCAGAAATCCTGCATAAAGGTAAAGAAAGTCCTCAGATTCTCCGTTCTTTCCAAACAAAATCTGTGGTCAGAAGAGGGCATGTCCAATTAAACCCAGACGTGTTAGCCTTGCTCTAATCTGTCTGCTGGATGTCTGCAAGATGGAGAGAGATCAGGCAGCAGATGAATGGTGTGGCAGTCTAAAACCACACTTTGCTGTGAGTAATGTTAGCATATTGATGCAGCCTTTCATTCTCAGCATTTCTCAAAAGTAATTAGTGTAAAGTTCTCCGCAGGATCAACGTTTGAAGTACTTTTTACACAGCACATTCTCTTCTTTCCCGGTTTATAATCTCCTCTTAAGTCACTGTGTTTGCTTAGCGGCAAATCTAGGTGTAGCAGTTTCATTTATTTGCATTCATGATATCTGGGACTAGCTTCATGATATCTGGGACTATCTGAATTCTCTTACTGAATATTACTGAATATGATCCGTCACAAGTAGCCAGGAGACTGGGTCAGGCCAACCGTCCTGCTCTCGAACTTCCCCAAACGAGAAGCGTATGAAAAAAAAGCAGTCGCCTGTCCTGGGCTTCAGGGTAGGGCTCGTGGCCACTCAGTCTGAAGGCACTGAAGGAGATCTGATTGAGCTATGGAGAGGGCTGCTGAAATTGAAAATTGAACAAAAGAAAATAAAACAAAAATAATCAACATTTCCAGTTCACTCTCTCTCTGTAGGCAGCCTGCAGCCCCGCACAGCAACTTGACTGCCTGGAGACAGGGCATTGCTACAGGCTCCCCAAAGCCCTAGCCGCTAGGACTAGAGGAGGAGAATACCTTCCCAGGGCTGGAATGCCTGTGCGTGTCCCCTCAGATAAGTGGTGACATATAAATCCACCAAAATTTAAAAAAATCGACCAGGAAATATGCCAAAGGAGAATTTCCTGTTTTAAATGGCTGTGGAAGTCACTGCTCTCCCACATTAGAAATACAGATGGCAGCTGGGGCTTTGAATAAACACAGTAACTTGAGTGAACACCTATGGGTCTGCCATCCCGAAGGGGAGGGCCTGGCTTTGTGGGCGCTGCCCAGAGCTGAGTGGGGAGAGCTGGGGTGCCCTGGCTGCCCCCACCCCACCAGGGTGCTGCAAAAGGGGCTTCTGACCTGGACCCCTCCCACGGCTGTGGGTGACGTGGCACAAAGGCACACGGCGCCTTAATCTCTCAAAGACAGGCAAAAATCATATTTCAATACTTAATTTCAAGACTTAATTAATGATTCCCTGCTTTCCCTGCTTCCTCTCTCTGTACAGCTCTGTTCAGGTGTAAACATGACTTTCTGGTGGAGTTTTGGCTGGCCTTATTCTGTACCTGCCTTGTTCACTCACCCTCTTGTCATTCCTCCCTGGCTGATGGCTCATCTTGGATCATGAAACCTGCTGCTTAGGAATTGCATTAAGGCAATGGAAAGAGGGCCTTTTGTTTCTCAGCTTTTCCTCTCTGTAAGCAGGGTGGAGGTAACTGTGGGCAGGAAGAGATGGAGAGCAGTTCACTGGAGATTGCCTTCCAGTCAGAAAATCGAAATGCTTAGCCGGATCCCCGCCCTCTTATAGAAGCATATGGAACTGGAACAAGGCAAGATCTGAATTCCTCTCTCATCTTTGTGTAAAATTGGTGAAATTTATAATGTAAACCTGTACATACCTCTGCCTGTAGTATGCACTGTCCCAGCCTCCTAAGAGCAAAGTGCTAGGGAAGATGCTGTATAATAATGCAGTAAATATAGGTAATCTTCAGTAGAATTTAGCTTTTAGCAAGTGGAACAATCCTACATGCAAAAAAGGAAAGAAAATGCCCCCAGCGTGGGCATCAGCTCTGTTCATGTGATGTGAACGTATATTCTTGAACTGTATGAACACACAAAATAGTGTATGATGAAAAGCTACATATAGCTGAAGAAATATTTGCAGTATTTTTTATTAAGTGCTCCTGATACCTGAAGCTATCTGAATTTTCCAGGATGTCTTTATTATCCCATATATGTAATAATAGTTGGGAAAAAGTTCTCTGCCTTCTAGGAGAACAGTTCTGTCTCTGGTGCAGAAGGTTTTACCTTTTATCTATAAAGCCTGACATTGACAAGTGATTTTTTTAAGTCTAAGGTGTGAGAAAGAGGAAAAACAACCGCTTTGTCTGAGTGTGGACTTGAATGAACTAATCGGGTGTCTGAATTACTTCTGATGCCACAACACCAGCACCCATCAAAGAGCTCTCCATGGGTGATATTGAAATCAACTTTTCAAAACACTTTGAATTTCACCTTTTCCTTCTTATTCTGTGGCGAGATGATAATGTTCAACTATCAATCAAACAGAAAATACACAGGGAAACTGTAATTTTAATAACGTTATTCAGGATTAGCTAAACATGAAAAGCCACTAAGAATGCATTAGCTGTTGTCATATGACCAGAACCTTCTGAGTTTAAGAGAAAACTTTTGTATCATGTCTGTCCTTTGTTCAGTCTATAGCTTGGAAATTAATCTCTAATGAATGCCTAATCTGCCACACTTTTCCCTGCGAGTTGGCATAAACACTGGTTTATTTATTATAGTTTGGCTGTAATAATCTGCTATGAGCTAGAATCACAGCTCTGCAGCTCTTCATTAGGGAATAGTAGACACTTGGCATCTTTGGAGTCAGTTAGGCTGTGTCTAAAGTAATTTACTACAACATGGGTGGATTGGTAAATTGAACCAAGTACCAGTACTTGGTGTTGAGACCCCTACATCTAACCTGTTGGTGGTGTGGGAGTTTTTCTTTGGACTAGGTGGTTTGGTTGCTTGAACCAAATGTGTTTTGAAGCTCTCCAAAGGACAAGAAATTGTCTCTGACTCTCAGCTCTCCATTATGGACTGGAGCTCATTAGGTTGCATCCAACCCAGTTCTAGTTCTGGCTTAGCATCCTCCGGGAAGAATTGAACTGATGGACACCAAAACTACTTTGCACAGCAAACCAATTCCTACTAAGTGAGGATGCTCAGGGGGTTTGCATTTACTTCAAGATTTTACTGCTGCTGTGGACCACAATACTAACATAGACACACCCACTGGAACATAAATAAAATAAAGAAAAAGAATTTTCCATTTGTCTATTACCCAGAAGCTGGTTGGGTTTTTTTTGACATACCATTGCAGGGTTTATATGTCTGAAAACATTTCTGTAGTGACAGGATTTTCCAGTCGAAAATAAAAATTCATACACTTTCATGGCCACATTCACAAAAAAGCTTGAGGCATAATAAGTCAACATTTGTAGCTAAATCCAAATCCAGTGTCCATTGCACTGGGCTCTTTCACCTCGCTGCAGTTCACACTCCATACTTGCATATAGCTTGACAAGGACCTTGTCTGGCCACAAATCCCATGTACATATATATTTTTGTGTGTGTGTTTATATTGTTAGTAAGAATTCAGTCTGCTTTGATGATGGACAGTAAGAGATTTTTTCCACCACAATAGACTTTGAATCAGATTCTCAAGCCTTAGTTCATGTGTCTGCCTGATTTACAAGCTTGCTTAGGTCAGCTTTGGTTGGGTTAACCTAATCTCTCTTCGCTGGCTAGAGGCTGGAGCATCATCTGTCAGGATTGGTTCGGTATCCTGCTCAGTCTGTATTGTCTATGATTACATATAAAGTCCTAAACAATGGTCTGTTATCTCTTTGTCTTGTCTTTTGAGTCTCTGCAATTCTTTGTTGGTGACAATTCTTGCAGAACACCACAGCTTTTTTCACCTGGAAGGAATCTTCCATGGCAGCACCCTCTTTCCCAGAAAGAGTTGTGTACTTGGAGGCAGCCTGAGCACTTGACTGACAACAGCATTCCTGGGAATTTGTTTCAAGTTTCCAAAGTTTCTGTTCTGAACAAGCACAATGAATGAACGTTTCTCCTGAGACTTCTTTCATGCGTGGTCACCAAAATCATCGTTCTTTCCCATCAGAGGGAGTTTTCCATTGTGCCCAAGAAGCATGCGGCAGAAAATAAAAGCTGCAGCTCTTGTTCACACAACTCTAGCAGAAGTCTGCCTCCCCAACTCTGCATTCAGGAATTTAATTCTTTCTCTCTCATTTTCAGCAGTGCACAATTCCTGCTTCTTCAAGCTCAGCTCACATATTTGATTTTATCAGACGTTCTCTTA
Source organism: Tringa tobata (assembly GCA_033628505.1). Taxonomy (NCBI): domain Eukaryota; kingdom Metazoa; phylum Chordata; class Aves; order Charadriiformes; family Scolopacidae; genus Tringa; species Tringa tobata. Next base: position 480,472 of record JAHREE010000161.1, read on the forward strand.
ATTGTGTCGTTTGCAGAAATATTGGTATAAGGTGAGATTTCTTCCCAGAATTTTTTGGATTGGGCTGAAGTTGTCAGGGAAAGATCTTTACTTCCCCAGGAAAAGGGGAAAAACCCTGTTACCGTTTTTGTTTAATAGCAAGCCAGATACTTGATAACCCTTTAAAAAGTTTGCAGCCGATGCCAATACACAGACACTACTGAGCAGTTTCTTTTGTTCGTGCAAGCAGCTGGCTCACTGTTACACCTGAAGAGGTAATTAGAAAGATAAGTTGGAACACTAATTTGCAACATTCAGGCCTTCCCTGGGAAGGTATTGCCATGACAAAAGGAAATAAAGGAACTTGCAGTCAAGAACAGGGGCACTATCCACCATTTTTCACTCTTACTGGCAGCTCTAGGTAACCTTTAACCTCTTCCCACCAGCCTCCTCAAAGAAGCTACAAGATGCAGAAGAGTAAAGGAAAAGGGTCCGGTCTCCTCACACGAAATGCCCTGTGCATTTATGCTTGGAACAAATGGCTTTTATGCTGATTCCCTTGTGCTCTGTTGCTCTCAGGTATTCCAACAGCTAAAAAAGAAAAGCAAAAAACCCGAAAATGCCACGCACGCCAAGAGAAGGTTGCTTTATAAGGTCATTAATGGACACATTTGAAATCGGTTTTATAGATTACTAATGGTCAGAATTTTTTTTTTTTTTTGTTAATTTATTGCCATGGATAGCACGGTGCTTGGCTCTGAATCTATTTTACACAGAGTAATTAATTTAGTTTTGTAGCACTGTACAGTGAACTTTGCAACGCTGCCTGTGAGTGCAGGAGAGCTGCAGCTTAGCGACACCCGCACAAATACAGCCGTGACAAGTTGTGTGCTCAACTTTAGAGGCTGCTGTTGAAATCTGCGCCTCTGACGAAGTGAGACTCTTCTGCCAGTCATCTAACTTCTGTGATCAAAGCAAGCCTGGCCTGCACACACTCTGAGACCCTGAGCTGCTCACGCTGGAGCCGATCACTTCAGCAAGAAGACGACTGGACCTTAGAAAAGGACGCTCTGTCAGCAACCTGAAATCAACCAGTATAAAATTTCTCCTTATCTGGAACTCTATTCTTGGGAGAAATATTATCGGTAGTTCTGTGTTAATGGGCAGGAAATTGCTTGCCCTGGGATCCTCAGACAGAGACCTCCCCCTTCCCTCTCCTCTCCCCTCCCTGAACTCCGCTTTCTCATACTGCACCGCACTCGACGTTTGACGGCGCTGAAGGGAGGGATGAATTCCATGAACAGTAAAAACACAACTTTCCACTCCGTCGCAAGGAGCCAGATGACGGATACTATTTTCAAAGACTTCTTTGTCCATAAGATGGCGTTTGAATTAGGAACTTGTTTAGCCAGATTCTCTTGTTACAATTTACTGATTCATTGGGTGGAGAATGGTAGGGCAGGATGACAGAAGCAGACAGCTTCAATTAATGATTTTTTAAAAAAGATCTCATTCAAACACAAATGCATCTTAAAATATACCCAAAATTAGACAGCAGGAAGAATTATCAATTTTAACTTACTTGTGCCTTTAAATGATGTGCTGAGGGGTAATAAGCTGTTTTATCACGACTTTTCAGAGAAAAATTGTATAGTTGTAAAAGATGATACCTGTGGTGTTTTTCTTAAGAACCAGAGGTGGTGGAGAAAAGGTTTTTTTGAAAAAAAAAATAAATCTCCAAATCTCTCCTGCTCTCTCAACGTGACCATAACAAAAGTTAAGTATCATTAGGGTTAGTAACATGGAAATGAATTTCTGTTTCAGCAACAGAAGAAGCAAAGAGAAAGATCAAATTCAGGTCTCCCACCTGTTCTGACAGATGTAATTCTTTGACAATTATCTCCGGGTCATATCAGAATGGATAAATCTGGAATTAGAACCAAGGAGATACTTAGGCCTCATCCCCCCCATCTTCAGTTTTCCCCAGCCTGTCCCAAGTCCGTTTGGCAGCAGGTCCCACCTGTACTGGGGGAGTGCCCAGGACATGACAGCACCAGTGCTGCCCCCCTTCTTTCTCCAGGCTCCTTCAGCCAGGCCTGAGTCATACATACCCTGCCCTTGTGAAACCCCAGGGTCCTTCTCTGAGCTGCTGAGCACTGGCGGTTTTCACAGCTTCTACTTCAATTTGTAAAGTTTCTCGGAAATCTCCCAGGGTGTCTAATCTTACTGTTGGGGGAAGGGGAAAAGTCTGGACTGGTCTTGTGTGACCTCAGCCATTTAATTTGTCTGTCATTACTTCATGGGTATAGGTTACCAAGAATGTAATTCTCAACTTTCTTACTCACAAAAAAGGTCAATGGTCTAAGTTTTCTTTTATTTCTTTGGTTGACAAAAGAAAAATTCTTGTGTGCAGTAGACTCATTCTTATTCTCTTCAGGTCTCTCTTCCTTGTACGCAGACGCACACATGTATGTGTGCATGTGGTCATTAGAAACATCATGCATACAGAAACCCACCTTTTCCCAGAATTTAAGTAGCAAGAAATATTGAACCCAGAAGACTATGTTAGTGATATAAATAATATATACTTTTTATGAAGTCCATTTTCACATCACAGGTTTCTTTAGATAAATTTTTCAACTTTCAAGTTCCCTTCTTTTTTCCCCCCGTTTGCCCCTCTCAAGGCAGCATTCAGAATAAGTATTTGAGTGTGGGGAAGGGAAACTTCTGAATGAACTTTAGCCAATTTAATAACAGTAGAACAAATCAATAAGCCACCCAGGCATCTAATGCTCTCAGTATTCCCACTGACGGTTCCACAACATCAAACAGTATGGAAAACATTTTCAAGGTAAGTCCTCTGTATTCTGAAACAGGTCCCTAAAGGCAGAGAGATGGAGGTTTTCTTGGCCTACCTGTTTAAAATGAGTCATGCTCTGCATTCACAATCAGTTCGGAGTCAGGCGCAGTTCTTCAAAGCAACAGCTCCAGCAAAGCGTGCTCTGCTCCGGCTGGGAGCGCACTGCAGTCAAGGTCAGGGAGATGGTGCGGGGAGCACTGTACCCTCCTTTCCCCAGCCATGTTTGGAAAGCTCCTTTCTTCTTAGCCTTGGCTGGCATGGTGATAAAACTTACTCTTATCTCCATTCAATGTCTACTCATGCTTCATGTCATCCTTAAACCAAATTCGAACCTCTCTTCTCTGGTTTCAGCAAGAAACTCTGGGTCTCGTTGTCTGCTTTATCTGCACTGCCAGAGCAGCTTTGCTGCCTGAGCACTGGAAATGAAGCTTCTCATGGTAGTAGATGTCCTTTGCCAAAGTGACATGTTTCAGTTCCCAGGGAACAGATGTTATACGAACAAAACTGCTTCTGTTGGTACAGCTACCTCATGGTTTTATCTTTGTAAAAGTGCAAACCCAGGATGTTTCCACTGGCAAAAGTTTCTTACTGGATCTTGAAGGAATAGAGGGGTATTGCACTGGTGCAGGGCCTTTGGGGCAGGGACAGCTGCTGTAGGTGAAACGGGTCATTTCTCTCTTCTCTCCTTCCTTCCCCTATCCCTCCCTCCCCCTACCCAGGTGAATTAGCTGTATTGATCCATTTAACTGCACTTAGTCTAAGGACATCTGTCAAAACAGTGAGGCTGATCTGGGATCACAGTTCATCCAGCCCCAGCCTGACCCCAGGCTCTGGCAGCAGCTGGTGGCAGAGCTAACCTGGCTCTCAGAGTGTAACCCTTGTTGCCCCCTACACAGACCATATGCTTTGCCATTTTTGATCCACTAATGCTCTTTTGTTCTGTGGAGGTAAGAAGAAAAGGTGACAGTCAGGGTGATGCTCTCTTGGCATCCAGATGTGGTCTCAGTTGTGCGCTGCTGTAGTCTGTTCCTGATCAGCTTGGGTCAACATTTTCAAGTGTATGAGCTCACAGGGCTCATTTTATCTGCAAGGTCCTGGGAGTCCCCATGTTCTGCTCTGGTGCTCGGTCAGTCAACGTGGTTGTGCCAGCACAGTTTGTTTCACTCAGCACAGGAGAAGATGTCAAGTGCTAATTCTGTCAGATGCCCCCTCAGATACTTTGCTTCTATCTTGTTATTATAAGCTCATGAGCATAAACATTAATTTGTTGTCGAAGAGGTCTATCAGCTCTTCCCCAAATCCACTTCCAGTGTCGGAAATGGAGGTGTACTGCAGCTCTTACAATCTCTTATCACTAAGGAGTTACTGAATAATAGCTGACTTTGCTGAATGAGCTGGTGTATTTTCCCAGTGATTGCAGAGAAATGAAGAAGTCCTTGCTTATCCTCGCAGAATCCTCCTATAATTTTCAGAAATTGCTCCTGGTTCTGAACTCAGATCCTGATGGAGATGCCAGAAGGACTGAGGAAGTCAAAGGGAGAACCATGCTCTGTGCTTTTGCATGAGAAGCAGTGTATTTTGAGCTGAATGCCCACAACTTGGAGGCACCCCAAATCAGCACCTGCATTTGAAAAACGCTTTTTTCATATGCCAGCTTTAGACGGGTATGAGAATCATGGATTTCACCTGGGTTATATATACCAGAAATTTTCTGGTATAAGTGCAAGGGAACCAGTCCTGCTCTTCCTTGTGCCTCAGTGAACAGAAGTAACATTTCCCACTAGAGAAGGACTAGCTGCGACTTTCAAAAGCAACCAAACAGGGAAATACATTCAATTGTGTTAGTGGTGGAGGGGATTTATAGCATGTTGTGATCTATCCATTTAGGCCCAGAATTTAAGCAGGGGGCAGGAGTGGGGGTAGAGAGTGCAGGGAAACACAGTTCCCTTGTTAAAAAGAAAGAATGAGTTTAATATATACAGGCAGAAAGAGGAGACAAGTCCTTTCCCTGTTAAATATTTACCATCTGAGCTCTGCTTAGGCTCCTGATTCTCTGTCTCTCTAAAGGTGGTGGTACTTCTGACAGTAGGATATGTTCCTTAATGTATTCCTCCCTCTCAACCCACCTTGCATGGGAAACGGCTGCGGTAACAAAAAGCAGACTGTTCCCTCCTCATGAATATTAATCAGTAAACTCCCCCTGCTATTTTAAATCGAAGGCTAGTGCTAAAGCCCTTTTCTCCCCCACTCAAGCATCCCCCGAGGAAAACCCTGAAAGTCCTGGGAAAGCCATGCACAGAGGCTGCCGTGACTAGAGGCCTTCTAGGCAGTGACATATAAAACTCTGAGGTCAGGGGGCACAGCAAGAGGAGGAATCAGCTTTGTTTCGACTATGTGTTGCTGAAAGCTAAACCTTTATGGAACTTTTCTAGCTGCATTTTTGGCTATTTAGCTTTGAAAACAAAAGATTTATTTATTTTTTCCTATTCATCGCAGTTTTTGTCCTAAGTTGACAGCAGTGACATAAGAACGACCCTCCCCGTTCTGAGTCGGAGCTGTGTATGCTCCTTCGGTCATCGCTGCTTTAGTACAAATATTATATGATCTTTAACTGAAGGGAAGAAAATAAAAAAACGATTGCACAGAGCCAATGTAAATACCCGTTACATCCATTCATTCTCCTAAATAACAAAATTAAAATTCTCCTTGGCAAGTAAAACACATTGATTGGAGCATGTATAGTACTAGATGATATCCAGAAACCCAGCTGTGTGTCTTCACGATCCACTCAGCTTTAGATCAAACCGGAGGAATATTCCCAAGGCCACGGGGTGATACAGCCGGAGGTTGGCTTGCCTCCTAGATAACCCTGAGCAGTGCTGAATAATTCTTTGAACTCAAAGCAATTTGTGATTGTGTTCAGAAATAACACACAGGCTTGCCAAAATCCAAGAGTGTATCAGCAACCAACGCGTGTTTTTCCAGGGCCTGTAATGATAAGCTGATGCAGAGTTTTGTTGTTTTCTCTTTGGGGCACTGTTAGCACTTGTGGTGTGCTAGAGGATTTCCCATGCCAAAGACGCGATCCATGTCCTGGAGAGTGTGCAGTCAAGAATAATGTTTTAAAATCTTTATCCTTTATCAAAGGATCTGGGTAGACTTCAAAGAATGTTATTATCCATATCTTACAGCTGGGAAAACTCAGGAGAGGAGGCATGACATGGGATCCCCAAGGTGATCTGATGAGTTGGTGTCAGACCAGGAGTAAGATACTGCAGTTCCTGCCTCCTGTGGATTCCACATCTCATCATGCTGCTAAGGTCAGTGCCGGGTGCTGTACGGACCAGATCTGATGTCCTTGTTGAAGACTTCAAGCGAGAGATGCTGCATACTGTTAATGAATGGGGGATCTGAGGTAGGGGATGGGACGCATTCAAGCTGATCAGCCCAAACAGACCTGTGTTTGGTGGCTGCTGGTTAGCAATGGCTAGTGGCACAAAGCCCGTGCTAGAACGGCAGCAAAGCTCACAGAACAGGCTCTGGGTGAGCATGAACAATAACCACGTCTCAGTCTTTGGGAACAATGTCTGAGGACATTGCTAGGGCAGAGGGTGAGAATATGGTGGGTTTTGCTGCTGGTGGTTTGCTCCCTCTGTACGTAAGAGTGCACTTTTCATCCAAATTACCCATGCCACCCAACTGAACTGGTGATATTTTTTCCCTGATTTAGTCTGGAGAGATGATACCTGATTCAGGTGGTGTGAATCAAAAGTATCTGATCTAGCATAAAGCTTACTAACATAAAGATTAGCCTTCACAATTCTTGGAACAATTTAGAGCTTGAAGAGTGAACTCACATGAGATCAGCATCCTAGGTTAGGTGGCTGCAGTTGTTTCGGTCTAGAGCCCTAAATCTACATGTACTTCTGTATTCTGGGAATAATGCTGAGGTAGGTATCTGACTGCACTCAGAAGAAAAGATCTTCAGGCAGAACTTGCCCTTTGTATTTGCAAGATCTGGATGGAGTGAATGGTTGATTCTAGTACAAAGAGATGTGTATGTTCTGCAGCAAGGTCTCAAGAAAAACTCTTGTAGATCACAGAAGGTTTAAGAAGGTTTATCAAGCTGCAGTTGTCCTCTGCAGGACTTTTCCAAGGTGATGGCAGCAGCACAGTTGTTCCAGGACACAAGAATGAGAAGCAACTGTAACTAATAGCTGCAGGTAAAAACACATATCAGTAATTAGAGGTACTTAGTAGTTTCCTGGCTCAATTAAGTGCTTGCAACTGATATTTACTCTTGCTTCTCACCCTTCTTTGGAGGAACTGAGCTATAGCTGACTAATCCAGTTGGTGGTGAGCAAGATGGCAGTAGTGTCAGTCAGTTTTAATGGCATTCCTTAGATGTGTGGAATGTGAGAATGCAAGTATTTGCCATCAGGTTACTTATTTCAAA